>JAEMWC010001141.1:10000-32500 GCA_016490735.1 Pachyseris speciosa | reverse complement strand
GAAGGGAATGAGGTGGAATGGCGAAATTTGATCAAAAGCTATCCTTGTTTATCCTGTTTGGATTACTGTCAAAACCTGATGCGCGACGACAAAAAGAAATTATGCGGCGCATTTTTATAAGTTTCTCTTTTGCGCAAAAACGAGAAATAACTACCACAGAACTGAATTCTCTTATCTGCAAAATAATTCTCTGCCTTCTGACATCGAATCAGCTTTCCCCTGTTGGACTGTCAATCGCGGTTGCCTGGTATATATACCCTTTCAATAGCCCGTGTCATTTATTCATAAAAAAAGCTACAGTAGCAAAAAGGTTGATATTATTCACAAACCTTACGTATAAATCGTCATCCTCTCCTCCCCAACCCCAGAAGCGGTCAGGAAAGCCATTCACTTTGCGAAAATGCTTCCTCCAGAAACCTTCTACACTTCCAAACTAGGTCTTGTACTTTAACCTAAGAGAAAGAACAAATTATTTAGATCAAAAAATTCCTCCAAAGATTTGCCCCTGCGGTACTTGTTCTAAAGTCCCGTCCAAACTAACCAGCAAAAGCTTTAAAATGGCGTTTTGGCCTTGAAAACAGACACCTAAACTGTGTTTCGTCCATATTTATCGTTTTTGTGTCTTTTTCACCGCTCACAATGAAATACTGCTCCGGCCCCCAAACGCCTAAAGCTATGGTAAACCATGCGTAGATTGCTTCTGTCACGTCAGCGTCGTCAAAAGGTTTCTCATACACTGTATTCCGTATTTACGTATTCACTAAAGCTCAACTGACAGCTCGCCGAAAACGCCGTTTAGAGTGGACAGATGGCCAAACCCAGGGACGAAAATTGGACCACTGCGGGTATAAAGCCTGTCATTTGCTTTGTTAGTTGTTTTCAGCGCGGTTAGCAATGTCGTTCCCAGGGTCTCTCCACGAGGTTGGGTTATCAGGTGCTTTTTATTTTCAACACTAGTTAGTTCGCATAAAGAAAGCATTAATTTGGAGGACGTAAACTTAATTATATCAGGTTTGAATATGTGACTGATCATCGCAGTTATGAGCACTACTTAAGCAGTAGTGAAAATAGAGCGTGAAAAAACTCAGGCTTGTACGTACAAGCCAGAATTTTCAAGCTCTATTTTCACTACTGCTTAAGTAGTCTTCATAACTGCGATGATCAGTCACATATTTAATCATTAATCCGCAGTTCAAATATATGATTTTCATATATTCATTCTCATATATATCATGTTTGACAGTCTATCGACTTCTTGCTTCCACTACTGCGATTATCATTTTTGGAATCTGCCATTTGGAATAACCAATGTGATTTAAATATAATTTTTCCATTAGGACAATCGGATTTCTGATAGCTAGCATTAGTACTGCGATTTTTATAAGCGGTAAAGCACATTTCTGGCCAGAACCTAATTGACCAAATAGAAAAACCGAACTGAATCACGTCGGATCCCAGATCCGAAAACCCGCTTGTATTTTGACCGAAACCCGAAACCGAATGCTAATAAAAGCATAAACCGCAAACCGTAACAGACAGTATTCGGTGTGAAAATGAAAGGTTTATCTTGTACTTTGTTTTGCATGTTGAGACTGGAAGTCAATCCATTAGGGACGGTATTGTTTATGATTAATCCGACGTGTTTTTAAAACTAAGGAAAGGAGTCTGCGGCGAACCCAAGTAAAGTCCCTAGACTGTGCTTTGTTGTGGTGCGTATCACATAAAAGGACAATATTACATCCTCGTGTCTGCCAACCTCCCCCCACCCCCCACTCCCCGCCACACATACAAACACACACAGTGTAACTCCTCATTAGGGAGTCACTACAGTAACGGCATCAAAACGTCATTGTGAAGAAACAAATGTCTCGTTTATGTCACTAACTCGCGATTATTCCAAATAAACCAAATAGATCAACTTGTAAAATGTCAGCGATCTATCCGGGAACTAAATTGCTGTGTACAACTAAGAGGCAAAGAAAAAGAAAAAGAAATTCACATTCATGCATGCGCTAACGTTCACAAGACCTTGAATTTAGGCATTTCACTTGTTATTTGAAGAGACACCATTGCCATCTCACTCCTTTTAACTCAGAAAATCCGCGTTAATGGTGTGACGAGGAAACTTTCAGTGTCCGTCAATTCTGTTAAACAATCCGCTGACCAGTGCATAACGCTTGGGCACATATCTCGCATGCCAAGAAAGAGGATATGACGGTTTTAAAAGCGAAGAAAGACGGTTTAGCCTTAGGGTCCCCAACTTAATTTCCGCTACTGGACGGTAAAAGGTTGTTTTTAAAATTTGATTTGCTTTGTAAGAATTGTTTGAATGATCATTTCAGCTGAAAAAGTGTCATAATAATAACATCTGTATTTTGGCCGAACTTTTTGATTGGAAGGCGTATGTCTTACCATTGCGCCGTCTCGTCTGCTGCTTCGTTAGATTTAAATACTTGAGTGAAAATCTACAACCAAAGTTACGACCATAAAAACGGTCAAATAAAAAAAAAAATCATCCAAATACCACAAAAGATTTAAGAAATTTATACAGATGAGGAAGAAATGCTTTTGATAATTTTGCCCGAAATAAAGAGAACAGATCGAAAGAAGTTATTTGTTTGGAAGTTGGTTGTTAAGGCCTGATCACGTAGCTAATTTTCAAATTTTGTTGAGATTACATTTCGATTCTCAACCCGGGCTGAAATTCAGACCGGACGAAAGTTCTCTTCATGTAATCGCAAACGTCTTTTTAAGAAGATTTGTTCTAGAAGCCGACCAGAAATCTTAGCCCGGTCAACCGGACTGAAATTTCAGCCCGGGCTGAAATTCGCCATGTATCCAGGCCCTTGAGTAAAATCGAAGGAATGTTGAGATAGACCAATTTACATATGTGGTTGTAATGTGATACGTGAGTGGCTTGAATTCATTTTGAGTGGCCCATAGCTACTTTGATTTACTTACCTGTAGTCCATTTTGTTGACCGCAGTTGACATGTGGCTTGGTGACGATGGACAGCTGTAGTCATTCCTTGCATCCTCGGGCAACAGATCCACGTCATGAAAGATAAAGTAAGTGAAGTTTGCCACCTTCATCGCTTCGGAAAATCCAACGTTCATTAGCATCCCGCGTTTAAAGGCTTCACCATCAGCCTGTGGAAAATCGCCACAGATGTTCTGACGCACTGTGACAAAGAAATATCGTAACCTTGGTGTAACGTGGTGATAGAGCGCTTTTCAATTGGGTGTCGTAAAACCAAAACCAAAGCAATTACTCCAGCCAATAACAACAGAAATAAGCAGTGTAATGAGCCAATCAGAATACGAACAATTGGTTTGGGTTTTTCTTCTCATTTGTTGAGAAAGTGGTGAGAGTTTTCCTGGCGAATCACAGAGCAAGGCAATGCAAAACCAAAGCAAAACCAAAATTGTTTCGACGCTCAATTGAAAACCGCTCTAATGGATCACGAGAATATGAAGACGAAAACGATCGTAGCTGTCTGCAGAAGAAGAGAGTCCAAGGCACTTTTAGATAGAAGAGCAGCAGCCCTTCGTGAATTATCTCTAGCTGAAAGGAGGGCCAAGACCTATTAACATAGTAACTTTTCCGATTTAATTTGTGGCCAAACATGAACGTTTTGGTTTCACAATCATTTGCTATGTTGCGTCCGACGATGCGGCTTGGGAAAAGGGTGATCTCATTTATAGAATGCTACTTTACGGGATAAAAGAAAGAGAAGATGGCGAGAAGGGTGGGGGGTGGGGGTGGGGGGTGGGTAGATATTTCCGTCAAAGGGGGGCTCTTATTCGAGGGAGGCTATTAATCGAGGGACGGATATTATTCGAGGAAATACCGTAACGGTAGTCAGTCTTTGAGGATAGACCATGAAAACATTATTTTCGGACAAAATGAGAGTTAATTTCTTTTAGAGAAAAAAGTTCAAAACGTTTAAAAAATGTTTATTTTTGTTGTTGGTAAAATTTGCCTTGGAGGCAAGAGTGTATTACAAAGCGAAGAGAACGATCAGTGGATCACTGGCTTGGCTAATGGGCTATATGTTCATTACGATTCCACCAGGCTCAATTTCAAGGCTCTTTTTTCCAGGTAATTCTGGGCTCCCAAAACGGTTGGAAATCGAGCCAAGGATGCTACACAGATCCTGTAAATAAAAAATATAAAGAGAGAAGTCGCGTATGGAGATTCGATGAAAATTGTCTTTTCACTCACCTGTTCTTCGATGAATATTCTATATTGCAAGAGTTGCCATCTCAGGAACTGATGAATGGGCCTTAGGAAGATATTCAGGTGAGTGTCACGACCTCTGAACGGTACGACGATACCAACCTGAAAATGGATCATGCGATATGAGATCGGTTTCAAAACAAGTGAGTAAATTCAAAAGAACAAAAAACACTCCAGACAATCACGACGAAGGTGAAGAACACAATAAACCAATGAAGCTCCAAGGAAGTAATCAGTTTCAAACGCAGGGATAAACGAGCTAGCTACCTATGGCACCATTGATTTGGATTTCACTTCTAACTTACCGATAAAGCGGCAGAAAACAAACCACGGCAAACATAATATTAATTTGAAAAGGATTTCAAACTGATTTGGATCTAGATCTAAGAACTGAATGTATAGAATAACAATAATAATTCAAAATAATAAACTGCAAAGTTATAGCAACGAATTCGAGATACCGCGAACAACTGCACAAAGTGGAACTTATAGCAAGTTTAAAATGAGAATTTTGCTAAAAATCTAGTAGGATTTCAACCATAACAATTGTTACTTTAACCTGTTGTCGAGGTCTGCAACCAGGAGTCCACTGGCCACCCTTGTCGACAAAGTAAAGCTCACGTCGCACGTCTTCCAGTTTGACTGTATTGTTGTTTACCGCTAGAAAAACCAACTGAAAAGATGGATGAATGAATGAAGAAACGAACTAACGAGCAATGGAAGGAAGGAACGAATGAACGATTGATCGCGAGCAAGCGAGAGAGCGGGCGAGCGAGCGAGAGAGTGAGTGCGTGAGTGGGGAGTGAGTGATTGAGTAACAGTAACAGTAACAGTAACAGTAACAGTAACAGTAACAGTAACAGTAACAGTAACAGTAACAGTAACAGTAACAGTAACAGTAACAGTACAGTAACAGTAACAGTAACAGTAACAGTAACAGTACAGTTATTGCGCCTTACTCTCCAAAAGCAGGTATTGGTCTGGTTACAGTGAAGGTTGTGATGTCTACAGGAATAACTAATTAACTAAAAAACGTACAATAATTTCTAATGTAATTGGTATGAAAGCAAACTGAAAAAAGGAAGGAAAAAATTGCTACTATGATCAAATTTTTAACCCCTTGAATTTTTAAATTGATCTCATAGAATCCCAGGAAAGATTAACAATGCCGTTTACAGTTTGAAAATATCTGCATTGGTTGCGGAGATATTTAAGTTTGAAAAATGCGCAAAATGTGCAAATGAGATGACTGATGACATCATAGTATCAACCCAATATAACTTTTTTTTCACTGTGCTTTCAGATATTTTAAAGCGTCTTAGCTCTTTTTTGGTCACTAAGATACGATGTAATAACTTGATGAAAAATTGTCTCAGTTTGTTGTCCGCGGAGAGGCGAGGTATAGTTTTGAATATTTCTTTTCCATTTACTTTCTATATCAGGGTACTGTTTGGCCCACGATTTCATGGCCGTAGGCTTTACTTCTACTTTTTCTTGAAAAAGAAGATAGTAGTCGTTACACTTCATTTTGGAGAGTTGAATAGATTTGTCCGCAGACAAGTCAAATATATCAGAGTCCGGCCTCAAGAATTAAGTTCATAGGTCTAAGAATAGAAGCTGCCTTGGATTTGAGGTTTGCTGGAATTGATGCAAGGAATCGAAAATAGTTCAAAAACTTGATTTTTGTATTGTATTTACGATAAAATTCTTTGTAGGTAAGGAATTTTCCATCACTTTAAACATCACTTTAAACAGACTTCAAACACCATAAGGTACTTAAAAATGCCTTTCTACAGCTTTTGGCTGCTTTAGCTCGTTGGGTGCCCCTGATAGTTTACGCTGAACGACGGCGAAACTAAATATCATTGCCACAAAAACTTTTCAAAACAATAAAGATCTGTCCGATCTGAAGTGGTTGTTCCCACACGTGACAAACAAGAGAGGTGACTGTAGTATATTGTTGAGACAAGCTGGACAAAATATGCTGCCCGCAGCCAGGCGTGGAACTAACTTTATTGAATATTCAAACCAGCTTAAATACACGAGGCTAACTTGAATATGCTGATCCGTAACACTACTTTCCCGCAAAAAAAAAGGAACTTAAAATATCAACAACATAAAGAAAAAAAAATAAATGTAGGAAAATACAACTACACCTTTCCCGCCGGAAAACAAAACAATATATTAATCATGTAAAGTCAACAGCACAATTCTCAGTCAATCATTACAATTCCTCCCGCACAACTTCTTACAAATTCAATCTCAGTACCGGCTTTCGAATTCTAGTAGAGCGTCTCCGAGTTTTTGAAGGTGACAATGTCATTTCCGGGTTGCCTTCAACTTCGGTTTCTATAGCAATAGGTGAACTAGCGAGTGGCACAGTGTAGTCGTTGCTCGACATTGGTGGCACAGCTCCACTTTGACTACTCTCCGCTTCAGTTCATGGAAGACCACTTTCTTGGTTTTGAACACCAACAGGCTCCAACAGTCTTTGAAATTCTTGCAAACAGCTTCTTTCCTCAAATGAGTTCTCCAGATCAGCTGACATCTTCTGGTTATCAAGTGCTCTGATAAGATGATCCTCATGAACACGCCTTGTCACAGTGCCCATCTGGACGAGATACCACCGACCTCCACACACCTCCAAAACAACACCTGGACTCCACTTCGCAGACTGTGACGTGAATCCTATGTCAGGAATACGGACCCGGACAGGCTCGTTCACCGTAACACCCCTCTCAACCTGCGATTTGTCATGGTACAGCTTCTGCTTCATCTGCTTATTCTCAACAGCTTGCGCCAGATTCGGTTTCAACAAGGTAAATGTGGCTCGCAATTGCCTCTTCACCATTAACTCAGCTGGGGTTCGCCCTGTCACACTATGCGGTGTGGAACGGTACTTGTTCAAAAAGTTGGCTAGCCTGTGCTTCATCGTCATACCGCCAGTTCCCTGTAACACCTGCTTCTCCAAAGCTTCCTTCACCACGCGGAGCGACCTCTCTGCTGCACCATTCGAAGCAGGATGGTACGGGAGAATTAAAGTATGCATAATTCCATTCTGTCTTGTGAATCTTGCGAACTGCTCTGACGTAAATTGTGGACCATGATCTGAGACCAGTTGTTCTGGAAGGCCATGTTCGGCAAATATGAGCCTCAGCTCATCAATGGTGCGCTCAGTAGTGGTTGAGGTCAAGGGCTTTACGTCTATCCATTTGGATTGACTGTCGATGAGCACCAGAAAATAATCCTTTCCTTTCTGACAAAAGTCAATATGCACCCTCTGAAAGGGTCTTGATGGCCATTTCCAGGGATGCAAAGGCACTTTAGGGGGCAAAATTCTTACATTCTGACACACTGTGCAACTCTTAACCGCCAATTCAATTTCTCCGTCTAATCTAGGCCACCACATGACGCTTCTGGCAATGGCTTTCATGCTGCATACACCTGGGTGTTCCCAGTGCAATTCACTCAACAACCGACCTCCCAGAACCGCCGGAACAACCACCCGAATTCCCCAGAGGACACAGCCTTGCTCACATGACAACCCATATCTCCTGTTATGGAACTGCTTCAGCTCCACATCATCACAGGTATCAGGCCAACCATTCATGGTATACTGATGCACCTTGCACAGCAATGGATCCTTGAGGGTTGCCTGTGCAATGTCCACGGCCATAATTGAGAAGTCATCCAGTACCGCTCCAAGAGTGTAAACTTCGCCCTCCATGGCAACGCTTGAATCCTGGCACGGCAATCTCGACAATGCGTCAGCATTCAAATGTTCCTCTGACCTACGATACACAAGATCATAGTCATATGCTGATAGCACAAGTGCCCATCTCTGCATGCGCGCTGCAGCAAGAGTTGGAACAGCGGACTTCGGACCCGAAATTGCCTTCAAAGGCTTGTGGTCGGTAACAAGAGTAGATCTGCGCCCATACAAGAACTGGTGAAAACGTTTCACCCCAAACACCAAGGACAAGGCTTCCTTTTCAACTTGAGCATAATTCTTCTCACTGGGACTAAATGTTCTTGACGCAAATGCAATTGGTCGTTCCTGCCCATCATCCATCACGTGACTGATAACTGCTCCAAGTCCGTAAGATGAAGCGTTACACGCCAGTCGAAGGTCACGTTTTGGCATCATAATGAACCAGTAGTGCATCACTGCTCAGGCCTGCCTTACACTTTTCATAAGCCCTCTGTTCTACACCGGTCCACCTCCACTGTACATCTTTCTTCAGTAACTGATCTGATGGCGCAAGAGTTGTGGCCAACCCCGGTAGGAAACGTGAGTAATACTGTACCATTCCCAGAAACGACCGCAACTCACTCCCATCTTTCGGTGGTGGGGCATTATTTATGGCATCAATCTTCTCCTGAACCGGATGCAACCCATCACCATCCACTCGCAAGCCAAGATACACAACTTGCCTCTTCAGGAAACACACTTCCTCAGGTTTAGCCTCACGTCGTACTTCTGCAGTCTCTCTAACACTTCTATCACGATTTCCAAGTTTTCTTCCGTATCAATACCGCCGACAAGAATGTCATCTTGATTACATACGCACTTCTCCACACGTTGCAGGATTTTATACATGGTTGCCCGGAAAATTTTTGGCGCGGACTTGACACCGTAGGGCAGCTTTGTATACGCATACATTCCCTTATGAGTGTTAATACACAGGTACTTTTGGCTCGCTTCATCAACACTCATTTGCGCATAAGCATGTGTGAGATCAAGTTTCGTGAATACCTTGGATCCAGCCAGTGTGCAGTACAGGTCCTGTGCTGTTGGGAGAGGATACTGTTCATCATCAACCACTTGATTAATGGTTACTTTGTAATCGCCGCATATTCTGACCGATCCGTCATTCCTCGGCACAACAACAATAGGGCTCGCCCAATCGCTGCGGTCGATCTTGACGTTAACTCCATTTTCCTCTAACTTGTTAAGCTCCGCCTCCACAGCCTCCCTCAATGCATACGGGACAGGGCGCGACTTGAAGTAAATTGGACTTGTTCCCTCACGTACTCAGATGTGCGTTTCTATTCCCTTCGTACCATCATATCCTTCTCTAAACAGATCGGCATGCTTGTTAAGAATGCAGTCTAACTCCTCATTCCTCAACGTTCCGTTCAAACTGAAAACCTCATTCCAATTGACCTTGAGTTTTTCCAACCAATTCCGCCCCAGCAAAGTTGGCTTGCCCTCGTTCTCAGCTACGATCATCGGAAGAATGTACTCTTGCCCGCTGTAAACAACCTTGCACAGCATCTGACCACACTTTCTTAATGTTTCACCAGAGTAGGTCTTGAGCTTCACGTCAGTGTTCTGAAGTGGAAAAGATTTGATCCTCTTGACGTAAGTATCTCTACTCATGATAGAAAAATCAGCTGCCGTGTCAACCTCCATGTCGATACTCTCACCATTAATCTCCACCTCAACAAAGTAGCCCTTACTCGCTCTGCCGCTGTTCGTAGCATAGCGCCCCCAAAATACCCAAATCATCGTCTGAAATCTGAATTTCATCTTCATCTGGGGTCTGATCGTCGACTGCCAAATTCTGAACTCTTCCCTAATTTGGCCTTCCTGAAGCGCCACTCTTGCACGCAGAAGCGATGTGTCCGACCTGCTGACACCTATAGCACCTTGCGCTCTTAAATCTGCAATACCTGAACGAGTGGTTGTCATTGCACCGTGAGCACTTTGCCTCTGGCTGCCTGCTATCCCCTCTGTCACTCGTGCTGACTTTATTAACTGAAATCGTCGTCCCCGTCCCTGAACCATGGTTCGGTCTAAATTCAAGGCTATTCCTCTCTGCCAGCTACATAGAAATAGCAATGTTACACGCAGTGTCAAACGTCAAGCTTGATATGTTCAGCAACTTGTTCTGAATTTTCACATTGTTTAAACCGCAAACAAACCTGTCCCTCAATCCTCAGTCGGTTCAAGAATTCTCCATAATTACAGTGGATCGACAATTTTTTTAAGGCCACAATGTAATCACTAATCGACTCATCCGTTTGTTGATTTCGCATGCCGAAGTGTGAAAGCTTTCCGTAATCTCCAAAGGAGCAGGATCGTAATGATTCTTTAGCCTCTGCACAATATCCGCCAAAGATGTATCCTTAGGTTTCGCTGGCGACAACAGATTACTTAACACAGAATAAACTTCCGGAACAACTTCAGCAAGAAATATTGCCTTCTTCTGCTCGGCGACACGTCGATTCGCGGCCACGTGTTCTGTACCCGGAGTCTCGACAATGTTGTTCGCCGTATAAAACATCTCCATGCGCTCCACGTATGCACAAAACGTCTCCTTGTCCCGGCAGAACTCACCGACTCTACCAATATACGAAGCCATCCTGGTCGCCAAATGTAGTATATTGTTGAGACAAGCTGGATAAGATATGGCTGCCCGCAGCCAGGCGTGGAACTAACTTTAATGAATATTCAAACCAGCTTAAATACACGAGCCTAATTTGAATATGCTGATCCGTGACAGTGACACTATACAAAATGAAAATGAAATCAATTTTTTGCATTTTTATCAGGAAAAAGACTTATTTGCGTAAACTTCCAACACACTAATTTGCACATGCGACTACAAAATCGCAACAATGTCAGAGCCCTGTTTATAATTAAATGTGATTGCAACCAAAAACTATCGGAAAGCAGAGGGGCCTGCACAGTTTTGCCTCCTATAATCCTAAAAGGTTTATTTATTGAATCCCAAATAATTTCAAGGAGGCGATTTGCAGAAATTAACATTAACCGCCGACAGGTTATCTCATATCTCAGTTGGTAGAGCACCGGACTATCGTACGCGAGGTCCCGGGTTGAAACCCCAGCCGGAACAACACTCAGGATCTTTAAATTACTGAGGAGAAAGTGCTGCCTTTGTAATAACATCTGGAAACGGTTAGACTTTGTAGTCTCTTTGGATCAGGACAATAAACCGTAGGTCCCGTCTCACAACACTTGTATTTAAGAACCTGTGGGAAGTTAAAGAACCCACGCACTGTTCGAAAAGAGTAGGGGACAGGGAGTAGGGCGGTCTGTCTCTGTCAGCAAGTGGTCGGCCTGGCTGGATAATTAGCTTGAGGGGCTTCTGAGCGAATGAGACCACAATATATATACAGCGAGAAGTAAGTCTATCTGCCGGGTTCTGGAACTCCTCCCAAGTTCGCAAGCAGTCTAGTAGAATATTATCGTCGAGTATAGCCATCATCAATGTAGATTTCGTTTGTACTCAAAACTGCAACAATTGTTAGACTTATGGATCTTTTTCGGTGCGCTACCTCGTAGTTACGAATGACAGCTAGTAGTATCATGATGTGATAAATATAGATTACCGCATAGAAATTGCGACGTACGGATTTTTATTCACTCGTTGCAAAACTTGGGAAAACGAAAGAGTGAGCGCAGCGAACGAGGGAGTTTTCCAAAGTTTTGCAACGAGTGAATAAAAATCCGCACAAAGTACTTTCTATGCTGTAATTTGTTTATTATATATGTATAACGAGAATTAAACCTATACTTGAAATCAGTTTTATTTTTCCCGATTCAATAAGCTTACATGAAAAACAGCAAAAAATTCAAGACTGATCTACATGACCAAGCGTATAAAAAAACATGTCCGGTTTCCAGGACGTCAACAAGTAGGCAAAGAGGCCACACAAGCTTAAATATTACTTCCTATTTAGAGTAACTGAAACGTACGGGAGAATTCGTAAATACAAAGTGTGAAATGTTTTCGCTTGTCCTTAACCACTGTCAGACTCAATCATGTGATGGCGGTGCTTCGTGCTCTGTGCAACGACAAATTTGCACTCTGTTGACTTACACTGTTTATAGAAATGTTCAATGTTCCTCCTTGAATGTTCGCCCCATTGTTTTGGTTCGATTACTTCTCAATAGAATCATTCAACGGTAAATCCAGTGGAACAAAACGGGAAGCCGAAGCCATGTTTCTGAAACAAAAACTTCGAGCGGGCGCTGAGTTGGAGCCCGCGCTTCTCGGAAGCCATTTGTGTGCTTTGCTCTGATTGGCTAGCGATTCTACTCTGGATGTGATTGGTTATATTTTCACATGTGAGGAATGCTGTACGCGAAGATGATTGGACGTGTCGCTTTTTTCACATGTGAAAATATAGTACATATAGAATTCTATTTGCAAGGTTTATTGCCTAAAATTCTCGCTATATGAATAATAAAGCATAGTATGACATGCAAAGTAGGGTAGTGTAGCCGTTAAACATCGCCATCACAAAGTGTTAATTATCAGGTCATGCTGACGGTTCCTTCGAGAACGAGAAAGAAAGAAGAGAAACCACGACCACGAATTGGGCATTTGTTTGAAAATGTTGCATCATGGTATCCTGTTATCATTTGCTACTAGTTCCAGTCGTTCACCTGTCGCGCAGGGACTAAACCATTACAAAATAGCTCATGCACGCTTTGCGTGCCTATATTTATCATCGTTGTCAACGGCTTAGCTTAACATATTTCAACTGGAGGCCACGTTTGACAGGGCGTTGAATAAATAAGCGAAGCGCCTGATCCCAGTTTAGATTAGGAATCGCTTTAAAATGTCCTGTTAAGTGTTAAGACAGTTGACAAGGCAATTGACAGTTTATGTGAGGCCTTACAGTCATATGTCTGAGTTACGAAAATAGTAGAAAATCCCATTTTTTTAAAACGAGTGAAAGTCTTGTCGCCATGGAAACGACAAGTCATTTAGAAACCAAACGTCATCATAAATAGCTGCCAGGTAAATTTTAGGAAATATTGCAGTTTAAGGATCTTCAAAGTTAGCGCCGTCCTTTGTTCCGCATTTCCCCGTCAAGGTTGGATAGCAGGGTAACAATTGTCTAGATCGAATAACAAACGATTGATAAAATACTAGCAAAATGCATGGTGAGATAACAATAACATTCGAATAAAGGCATGCTTAACTGTATGTTGATTAAAATGTTAGTCTTCCGAAGTTAAACTGTCACACACGTACATGTAAATAAAGTGAATTATGCCAGGAGCCCATCACTAGGGGCGTAAAACTCCCATACTAAGCCTATGTCACGGAATTTTTACAGACCGATTTACCATTTTTAGACTACCTTTTCCCGTGGAAAAAAAGGCAACGCGGACAGAAACGGCAACGACAGCGCCTCAAAACAATAGGTTTAATGAGCGAAAACAGATACTTGTGATGCTATCAGGGGAGCTCTAAAACGGAATAAAATACTTCACTGTTAAAGGCGAGGGAACATTTCGTGAGATGAATTAATGAGTTTTTCTCTCGGAAGTTATTAAAAACAACAGCTGGAAAAGGCTTTACTTTCCGTATGTGCATTCGGTGTTGCTTACTCTCATCGTTTTCGCAAACAGGTTTTGAGAAAATTGGTTATCATTTATCTTTCAGGTGAGTGAAATTATCTTGCGTATTTTGATTTTTTTTTTTTTTTGCTTTTCGTCTTGTAATTCAAGATTGCTTCAACTTAGCCAACTCATAAAGTGCCCAATTCAGACAAAAGCACATTGCAAATTTTTATTAGACACAAATAAAAGGTTTCTTTAAGCTGGCAATTCAGTGAACACGTTCTTGATCAGCTCTTATCTATACATTAAAATATCTTGCAAATGTTGTGGAATTTAAGCCGTAGAATAACTTAGATCACCATTATAACATCATTAGAAGTCAATTTTCATTACGAGAAGAAGGAATTTGCTCTAGAAACTCGCATGGCTATTCATACTAATAACGAGCCGAACATGGATAACATTCTGAAAAACTGCAATATACATTGCTATAACTCCAGAAAAATGTTTTTACCGTATAAAATTGGGAGAGAGATGAGACAGTCTTTATTTCACTGATAAAATACATATCAAGTGTTACATGGATTATATATAACTATTAAATACTTAAAAATGCGCCAAATATGCATTAATTACCAATAGCTAAATTGTAATTAAAACTAAGTCTGTTAATAAAAGAATTCTTAAAACGCTCAGTATTACAAATCGGAAATGTAGGCTTGACTTGTCTAAGCTTAAGGGTAGCAGGGTTAATCCTAGGAAGGGAGTGATGTAAAAGATGACGTTCCCACTCGCTTAATTTCTTAAAAATACCTTTATCGGAGTTTTCTAAGCAATTAATAATGGAAACAGGAGTGGACGTGTATCTTCGTTTATGACAACGATCAAGGAAACATTGTGTGGTATTAAGTTCTGGTGGAGATGAACTATATATAGATATTCCATACATAAGCTTAGGCAAAACTAGAGTGCTGAATAATTTATCCAACTCCGCCTGACAATACCCTTCCTTCCTTAGAGTTCTTAGAATATATAGACATTTATTAGCTGCGGCCAGGTTATTCTTGACATGAACAGAGAACCTACAATTTTCCAGAAATGTAACCCTAAAATACATGGTTCTGGATGTTGCGGGATATTCTTTACTGTCTCTAGTACATTATTGTAGCCTTTCTTTCGGAAAACCATTTCTTTACATTTAGAGAAATTACATTTCATGCAATTATTGATTGACCATTCTGTAAAGTTGTTCACTACATGAATTGCAGTATTACTTTCACCATCCTTCCAAACAGGAATAATTAGAGTGGAATCATCTGCATACTTGAACAACGAAGAGTTAGACTCTGGATCTGTTTGCAGATCATTTATGAATATATTAAATAAATAGGGGCCACTAACACTTCCTTGCGTGGTGCCTTTGTTCACGCTGATCCAATCACAAGCAATGCTATTGCAGACAACCCGTTGTCTACTATCAGTGAGAAAGCTTAAGTACCAATTAAAAATATATGGATTAAGCGGCAGGAGTTTAAGTTTGGAAAATAACAGATCGTGTTTAACAGTGTCAAAGGCCTTGCTGAAGTCCATCGCAAACACCCTTACCGCATTGCATCCCTTTTGATCCAGAGACTTAAGAATTTCATGTTGCATTGTTAAAAGAGCGCCAGGACAGCTGCCACCTTCTCTATAAGCAAACTGTGTGGGGCTCAAGCTACTCTCGACAATGTTCTTAACGTAGGACTTATAAACAACCTTTTCGAATGCTCTAGCAATAACCGGGGTTATGTTTATTCCTCTAAAGTCCCAATTTTCCTTGGGAATTTCAACCTTGGGAAGAGGGGTTATGTTGGCACTCTTCCACGAACTCGGCCATGCATGGGTTTCAAAGGACAGGTTCCATATTTTAGTTACCACAGGAGTAAGAATTTCAGCATGGTCCTTCCATATCCAGAAAGGGATCTGATCTGGACCGGTGGCTGTCTTCTTTAAACCTAAGAGTGATCTCCATACCTGCATCTCGCTTACGCGTGGTATTTCAGCATCAGATGGAACCGGTATGGGCTCTGGTTTATGATAATTGTTATCAGTGCACAATTGACCGAAAAAGCAATTGAGATCCTTAATTTCCGCTTCGCTTAGTGTGCAACGAGAGGATGCTTTGTAGCTGCAGATGGCATTTGTTATTTTCCACCACTCTCGACCTCCGATACCATTACAAGAATTTAAATGAACTCTATTATCCATGATGGCTTTAGAAATTCGCTTCAATAGATCTTTTTGAGAACCTGTTACTTTGGCCTTGATCTTCAACAAATATTTAATAAGTGGACTCATCCAAAAAGGATCGCGTGACGACATTTTTACTGTTCTTAAAGGCATATAAGCATTCATAAGTTCCAGAATTTTTGTCTCGAGGCTTGTCACAGCGTCCTCGATATTGTTGGCCTCCAGTACAAAACCCCAATCCACTTGCTCAAGTTCAGGATAAAGATTGGCCTTGCGATGTTCCCTGCAATCCCTAAGTTGAACTTTATATCGAAGTGGTTTACGTTTTATGCCAGTTGGTAATATCACTCCCTTATGATCGGTCTTCGTCAGCATTTGAATAGGATAGCAAAGATTGAACAGGCCTGGATTATTGGTGAAACAGTTATCGAGGCACGACTCTCCTCTTGTGGGAAAGCTTACCAAAGACGAACAAACCGTCCGGAAAACTTTCCAAGAAGGAGTGCGCCAAGTCAATTATACAGCTCATCAGACTCGTTTCTTGATAACTATGTAGCGGTGGGTGATAAACTCCACAAATTAGCATATGTTGTCCCTTGGGCAGGGAAGTGGTAATCGCAATCAGTTCAAACTCTTCCGATCTATATACATCGATAACATTAATATTGTTTCTGATGTAAATGGCAATTCCCCCATTTTTACGCATATCCCTTCCACTTCCAGTTCCTGTCTCGGCGGTATAGAGCATAATTTGACATGGCGATAACTGCGTCAGGAGCATCGAGTCTTAAATGAGTTTCAGAAACCACACATATGTCAATATCATTCGTATGCAAATCCATTTCAAGAGCTAAGGAGGATCTGATGCGATTTTTGGTCTTAAGAAGGCTGCAGATATTAATAAACAAAAATTTAGGAACAGCGTACCTTTCATTCGTTTGCTGATTAAGACTGGCGTATCTTGTAACTGGAATCAACACACGATCTTGACCATTCGGCGCTCTGTTGCGTCTTTGTACGTTAAAGCGACTGGTAATAACAACAGGGATATTTTGTTTAGAGGTTCTAAACCCAGCCCTTTTACCGCGATAATGTGATAATGTGATAATGTGTTGATGTTCCTTTAAATCCTTCAGTGCTTTTCGATCAAAACGATGTTGTTTTCGAAGGGATAAGAGAGTACTCCTCGCGTAAGAGATACGCTTCGCGGACCCGAAGCATGAACCCTGTTGTCTGCCGTTATTAACAGCACATTTCGGCAAATGTTTCTCACTGTTCCTGTCATCTTCCAGCTAAGGATTAGTAGAGATATCCTTGTAAATTGTAATGTCAAGCACAGGTTCCAAGTCTGGAGAACTAAGTAGGATATAACCACGTTTATGTAGGACAAAACTTCCACTACGCAACCGTGCTACCTGTTGCCTCGTGTGCTTGATCCAACATGCCGTTTTCAACTGCAAAATTTCCGTAAATCCAAGCCTTTTTGCGAATTCGCCTTTCCTTGGCGATCCAAGAGCGTAAGAAGAATGATAATCACCAGAAGCAGGCTTAAAATAACTAATAAAAATTGAAATAATTATAAAAATGTACGGAGCTAATTTAAGTTTGGCCGCCATGTTCCGGCGCCGGCGCATACAAGCGCAAGATGTGAAATATTGCTTCCCTTGCGTGTTTCGGCGAGAATATAATCACTTCGATGATTAAACATTTCCTGGTTTAAGTTCTATACGTAGAAAAACATTTCAATTTATTTGTTCGGTGTGAAAGTTTTCTTATGACGTATTTATAAATTTTGTTATATGACAACCACTTTCTGCTGGAATTTATGTTCACTCATTAACTTGTCTCAGATAATTATCACATAGGGAATAATCGACATCTTATCGCAAACACTCTTGTTTTTCTTGTTTTCCAGCATCGTTCGCATTAATTTTTCTGCTATAACACTGATCAATCGAGCCAATGTTCAGTAATGCCATAAAGCCTTCTCACCTTTCTTTTTATGGTTTAATGCTTGACACCAAGCAACAGCTAATTTCTCAGGTTGTTTCTGTTCTTTTTTTCTTTTTTGCATTTAATAACGAATCGAAGAGCTCCTGTGAGCAAACTTGTGTATTCACTAAATTGGTCGAAGCAGAATAAAATTAAGGACAAAACCCGAGCTGGTATGAATTTTTTACTATACATATAAGGTCAATGGGATGAAGGAAGTGTTGTTTCAAAACGTTGGAGAGACAGGTTATGAGGCTTTAAAGTTCGTGTTGTTTTGTATTATCGTCACGCGAATCACGAAAGAGCAAACTCATCGAAAGTTAGCGACTTCCGGTAAATGCACGAATTTTGGGTTATTTATCGAACTCTTTGTTCTGCAATGTATTGTTTTAAGAATTTTGGGTCATTGATCATTTTTTTTTGTTCTGCAAGGTATTTTTTCCACCCAATGCCACGTACGTATTTTGCGTGTTTTGGGGTAAATCAAAGTCAAGTTAAGAACGGCAAAAATATTTAGAACGCACAGTAGATAATAAATACCATATGACCAACAAATGTTTAGAACAAAGCCTAGTAAATTCTGATTATTTGTATATGGTGATGATGGTGAATAAATTTTTGAAATAATTTTAGTTTACAGACAATGTTTACCCGTTAAGGTTGGATAACAAGCGACACATAATTGGGTCTAAACAGCAAAAAATTGACAAAAGTTAACACAATGTTAACGAGGTAACATTAACAATGGAATAAATACTTGTGTAACTGTATGAGGATTAAAATTGTAATATTTTTAAATTCAATTGCCACACACGTTCTTGTAAATGAAGTAAATGGTTTCTACTATTTATTCTCCAGGTACGTCAAACAAATTTGGAAAATACAGGGATACAAATATTACATCCCTTCAATACGAATATTCCGTTTCATATCATTGAAGTCCTATAAATTGAAAATGACAATTTCGCGTGACTGACGAAGACATATGAGAAGATGCTAAAAGTTGCATCCTTAAAGAAATTTGAAAATCAGAGAATTTAGGTTGCTCTTATCATTTTAAGTAAGTTCTAACAAGGACAAAGTTACACTACCTCTTAAGGCGACGGATCCTCTTTTGAGATAAATTAATGAGTTTTTTGCTGTTCTCTTTTCGGAAGAAACAACAGCTGGGAAAAGCTTTACTTTCTGTTGGTGCGCTCTTTGTTGCTTACGCTTATAATCGGGAGCAATTTAGATAACTATTATTTCATTATACATTCTTTGATTGCACTCACGTGATAAGACGGCCGTGTTGGTGCCAAAACAATGGAAAAATGTAGCTGAAGGTTTGCATAATAATAGAGTCAAATTCCCAAAAGACGTTTTCGTTATTGTTCTTTCCACCAACATGGCCGCTGTGTCGTCAAGTGCAATCAAAGAATCACATCATAGATGTAGTTAAAAGAGGAAGGAATACTATTTATCGCTTTCCTCAAGGAACTCTCACTTATAACAATCCAAATTAAATATGGGTGAAATGCTAAAAAAGACAATTCGCAGTGCCATAAACACACATGCAAAAATGGAAAAGACAACCTCAAGATATTAAGTGGTCAAGATGATTTTTTTCCTCGCGTGTTTTGGGAAGGATGGTTTTTGTTTCTTTCGATTAAACATTTCCTCATTTACGCTCCCTAAGAGGAACAAATTCTTCGCTAATTAAATATACCGATAAGCTTCCTTTTGCCGTATTTATAAATGTATTCACATGACAAGCGCTCTCTATTTGGCCAACATGTCATCATAAGCGATGTCACACACTCCGATCTCATCTGACTAACAGTCCAATAGTCTTCAGTCCAATTATATAGTATAGTTTTGTTGATTTTTTTTCAATTCATTAGTTTTTAAAGGCATAACTTTGTACTTCATGATCAGTAATTTGTTTCATATTCTAATACTTGACTTATAGTGCCCCTTATGTTGTTTTAATTGTAATTCCAAACGTAAAGGAGAAAATTAAACCATAAGATGGCTTTCATCACCAAGGAGTCAGAATTCTTTCAACGTTATTGGTGTTCTTCGTGTGCGGATTTGGTCAAAGTATTTGTCTTTCCATTGCTCAATATAGGGAAATCGTATACAAGGTGTAATCTGATGGCTGCACGAGCTGATATCTTGTTTCCCACGCTAAGCGCCCATTCACCGACGTACACGTGCCAACATCGTTCCCAGGGCTTCGAGGCTGTACACGTGCCATTTTGTCTTTACAAAACATATATCATGTCAATCACACCAAGGGTTATCTCCAGGAAAGTTTTAAAAACTGGATTTCGGATTTTTCCAAAGAAGGATCTCGATGTTCGATTTGTTGACTGAAATTCATCGCGGCTAAGGGTTCCAGTGCGTTTAAAATCGGCTTTCGCTCTTAGCGTTAACCCGAAATTCAGATTTCAATCTAAACGCGAAATTCCTTATCAAAAGCAATCCAAATTTCGGTCAGAACTCGCGTGCAACACACCGGAAGTGAAATTACGGCGCACAATCACGCAGTTAGGTCGCGCAGTACACTTGCCTATGAATAAATTCATGAGCCAAATTTTGGGGGTAGATGTTTCATTATCAAGCTTCAAATATCTGAATTCGATTCGATTCCGATCGACGAGGATCTAGGTTGATGATGGAATTACATCATGCTTGTCGATTGCGATTTACGATGGAATTTTAGGCTGATAAAGTTAGAACTGGCAAAAGCAATGTTTGTGTCCGAGTTTTCTGATTGAGAAGAGCAGTAAAGTAAATGGTTTTCTTACTTCGTGATAAAGGATAACCTCTTCTTGTGACGAATACTCGTGCATGTTATCAAATACCATCATTAGGCTTTGACTATTCGTGGCATGTCTCACTCCTGTGTTAGAATAATTATGATCGTGTGTATAAAAGTTAGTCAACTATTGCATTAAAAAGGTCAGCTTTTGGTTGCTGCTTGTTACAATGTGAGTTGTCCGTTTACTGTACCGTTCGTTTCATGGTGTCAGTTACCGAACCTACATAACTGTTTTTTGCTGAAATGCCTTGAGGCGGAGGAGCTGAGCATATTTCAAGCGCGAGAAGTGGAGCTTTATTTGCCTTACCACCGCCAGCACCCGCTTGATATCCATAATTCAAACGCGGCAGAAAAGTGGAAGGAATTTTAGCAAGCATGGAGAAATTATTCCGTAGCTATGAAATTGCATTAGGAACCCGAGACCGTACAAATTGTGACGTTGTTGACGGTGATCGGAGCCGAAGCTAGAAAAGTTTTCTCGACGTTTACGTTTGTCAATGATAACCGTGACAGAATACAGCCGGTGTTAGAGAGTTTTGCTGCTTATTGCCAGCCACTGAAGAATGTTCCTTTTGAAAGATACAAGTTTTACTCTAGATTGCAAGAAGCGGGAGAATCGTATGACCATTATCGGACAGTCCTACGACAATTGGCTGATCGATGTTAATTTGAAACCATTACGGCGGATCAAATTTAATAATAATAATAATAATAATAATAATAACGATTTATTAGTAGTACTTCCACAAGGTGGCTCTTCGCCTACTAATTGCAAATCTCAAATCAAATCAAATTAAATCAAATGTTGGTTTTGAGGAGAGGGGAAAACCGGAGTACCCGGAGAAAAACCTTTCAGAGCAGATTAGAGAACAAACAAACTCAGCCCACATATGACAACGAGTCCGGGAAACGAATCCGGGACACATTATTGGAAGGCGAGAGCTCTCACCACTGCGCCAACCCTGCTTCCCATTACGAGACAAGCTTGTTTTCGGAATTCAGGATTCAAAGGTACGAGAGAGATTACTTCGCGAAAAGAACTTGTCATTGCAGAAAACTGATGAAATTTGTCGGGCGCACGAGACAATGATGCAACAGATGAAAGTCGTTGGAGGTGCCAGCATTGGCGATACAGATCCAAGCGATGTAAATGCCTGTTCTAATAAGCCTAAAGGAGGGAAAAAGTGGCGTGGTCGATTCCCCAGAGGCGCTAACTCCCGAGTGAAAACGTGTGATTTTTGCGCGCGTATGCATGACGTATCAAAGCGTGAAAACTGTCCAGCATTTAGGAAAAGGTGTAAAAAGTGTAACAAGCAGAACCATTTCGCGAACGTGTGTTTTGGATCAGCGCCTAAACCGTCGCAGCGAGGCAGTCGTGTCCATTATGTGGAGGACGATGTTTCAGACGAAGCTTTTGGCGTGCAGGAGATTTCAGCGGTGATTTTGGATGATTCGCAGCTTGTAACATTAAAATTGGAGTCAGGAAATTACGAAAGCGATAAGAGACTTTAATTTACTTAACGTGACCCCTGTAAGAACGGCGATTATTTCGTATGGTGGAGTATCGATTCCTATCCTTGGTAGAGTTCGTTTGAGAGTTTGGCGTGGAGATTTCAGGTGTCTTCTTGGCTGCAATCTGGTGGACAGTAAGAGAGTCAGGCCTATACGTGAAAGGAAAGCTTGTCTTGGAATGAAAATCATCAAGTACTTGGACAATGATCAGCTGAATCATCCAGACCTCTGATGGTGATGTTTATGCGCATGATGTGCCAACCGCGCCTCTTTTGTCCGCTGCCTGGTAACGAGCGCAGGCGTCTGCTCTTCCCAAGCTCCGGCATTTTTACGAAATTCTTGGTACTACTCTCATTAATTTTACTCAACGTAGCTTCTAAAAGCTTTTATTGTTAAT
>JAEMWC010001141.1:0-5000 GCA_016490735.1 Pachyseris speciosa | reverse complement strand
TTGGCTATGGAGATTCAATGCAAGAAGCTTCAATTGATCACGACAAGAGCCTTTCAGCGTTCCTTCAGAGGTGTGAAGAGCGTGGAATTCATTTAAATGGTGACAAGTTGCAGCTCAGGCTGAGAGAAGTTCCGTTTATCGGTCACGTGGCAACCAGTGAAGGTCTTCGAGCGGATCAAGTAAAAGTTCGAGCCATACGTAAAATGCCCCGACCTGAGAATGTTGCTGGTGTGCAGCGTATCCTGGGAATGGTCCAGTACCTCAGCAAATTTCTGACCGTTTGTCAGATATCACCAAGCCCCTCAGAGACCTCACCCGCCAAGAAGTGGAGTGGCGCTGGGACGAGCCCCAAGAGTGAGCTTTTGAGCAAATCAAAGAAGCTGTGTCTGTGTCACCGATACTCCGTTATTACAACCTGCGAGAGAAGGTTACGATCAAATGTGATGCGTCACAGCATGGTTTTGGTGCTGTGTTACTGCAAGGTGGGCAGCCTGTGGCGTATTCGTCGCGAGCCTTAACCCCTTCGGAAGAAAACTATGCACAGATTGAGAAGGAAGTTTTGGCGATCGTTTTTGCCTGTGAGAAATTTGATGCTTACATTTATGGCCGTGATTCTGTTAGAGTTCAAACAGACCATAAACCTCTTGAGTCCATTTCCCGAAAGAACTGTGTGTAGCACCAAAGCGTCTCCAGAGAATGCTTTTGAGGTTGCAGAAGTACGATTTGGATGTTACTTACCTTAGAGGAAAGAAGATGCTGATTGCTGATACGTTGAGCCGAGCTCATTTGCCATAAGTTAATGCCTCTGTTTTCGTCCGGGAATTGGAAGAAGTTGACCATAGAGCTAACTTGCCTGTGAGTGATGCCAGTTGGCAACAGGTTACCTATGCTTCTGCTAACGACCCAATTTTAAAACAGCTTCGTGGTGTCATTAAAAGTGGCTGGCGAGAAAGAAAGTCAGATGTTTCTTAGTGTTTACGACCTTACTTTGACTTGGGTGATGCGTTGGTATTACAAGATGTACTGGTTTTCAAGGGTGCTCGTTTTGGTTGTTCCCACTTTATGCGCAAGGAACTGATGTCTGTTGCACATTCTACACACATAGGAATAGCAGGTTGTTTGAGAAGAGTTCGAGAGTGTCTGTTCTGGCCAAGAATTGCATCAGATGTCAATGATTATTCTCGAAGTGTGACGTGTGTCTGGCATTTCGCACGTCTCAGACTAAGGAAGCACTCCTTCAACACGGAAGTAATTTCGCGACCCTAAGCTAAATTAGCTGCTCATTTGTGCGAGTCAAATGGACGCACCCTTCTGGTTGTATCCGATTATTTCAGCAATTTCATCCAAGTTTCCCGTTTGCAAGCTATCACAACATCAGCCGTGGTACGCGAGTTGAAGACCATTTTAGCACGTTTTGGGGTGCCGGAGACTCTAGTCCGCAGTTTGCGTCTAAGGAGTCCGAAGCTATGTCTGATAGGAAACGTCGTCAGAAGTATTACTACGATCGACACGCAAAGCCACTTCCTGATGTAACTCCTGGTACAATAGTGTGAATGAGGCTTCCTTGGCAAAAGGTTTGGACACCAGCTACCTCTGTGGATTCAGCGGGTCCTCGTAGTTTCCTTGTCAAGTCTGGAAGTACTGTTTATCGGAGGAATCGGCGTGACATCATTAAAACCACCGTGACTGCCGCTGCTAGCCAGACCGTCGTTCTAGAGGAAACACCGCTGCCCAGTAGTTCTGGAACAGTATCGCCTAGACACACAACAGTGCACGTTCTGTCGACTCCGACCACTCCTGTGCCGTCTCCTGAGCCGCCATCTTTCCATCCCGATGTGCCGTCGACCGACCTTCGAAGATGAGAGAGAGTAAGAAGACCCCCCAGCAAGATTTCACGACTATGTGCTGACGTGACAGCCCAGCCAGATTATGTGTTTGACGTGACAAGACCCCCAGCCAGATTTGCGATTACTTGTTGACGTTTTTGTTTTTGGAGAGACTGTTAGTTTGTTTTCTTTTCTTTTTACAAGAGGGAAGGTTTGACGAAAACTCGTGCATGTTATCAAATACCATCATTAGGCTTTGACTATTCGTGGTATGTCTCGCCTCTGTGTTAGAATAATTATGATCGTGTGTATAAAAGTTAGTCAACTATTGCATTAAAAAGGTCAGCTTTTGGTTGCTGCTTGTTACAATGTGAGTTGTCCGTTTACTGTACCGTTCGTTTCAATTCTGCGACTTTTTTCTTTTTTTTCTTCTTTCTTCTGTCATATTCTTCTGACATATTCTTCTGTCATATTCTGTCATATTCGTGATGAAAACTTGAACACAAAATTGCAGTATTTTCCTTCTCCGAAGATCGAACGAGTCCGCTAATGTATTCACAAATGTGCAAGAAGTTCATACTTCGATATTTCAATCACACGTGCAATTAGCATTACGCCGAAAACACAATGCAGTAAAAAAATTCAGAATACATTTGGAAAGTAAAACCCTTCTCGTGAATATTCTGTGCATCGTCGGAATCAGTTGCACAGTTCATGCATCTATTTAAATAAATACATACGTAATGAGGTTAAGTGTCCTACGCGGCCTTGACTCCTTTGCGTTTTCCCGAGGGTAGGAGGTCAGAATGATCTCGTTATTCCATATTAGGGGTTACCACAGAGATTTTCATCTTTCTTGTCACGCTTGTCACGCAAGCTGTTGCTTAGACTGCGAGTAGTCTCTGATTTCGGCTATGGATGTGGGGCGGGCGAAAGACATGTGCTTGCGACGTTTCAACGAGACGCGACGCGAAGGGAGCTCCCCTCGCCTCGCGTCTCCTCGCAATTTCACACGCGTGCGTGTCTTTCTCCCGCCCCACAATCCATCGCTGAGATTAGAGACTACGCGCAGTCAAGCTGTTGCTTGTTTTTAAGCAAGCACTCAACCTCGAATTCAGTAGGTGTTTTTCGAGCCATTTTCCATCTCAGAAGCCCCCTGCCTGGCATCCGAAAGCTGGGTTGATGGTAGCGGCAAACCTCTGAAAGAAAACAGAGGTGAGTAACAATTTCACAAATGGACTGCCGAAAGTGTTTGAGCGAGCCAATAGCGATTCACGAGAATATTCACGTCGCGCTAAAGAAGTGAGCAGGAAAATGTGGAACAGATTGAGAGAAGCGGAGTCGTAGTTTACTGATGTAGGAATTTTTGTCTTAAGAACTTCAAGAAAAAGTTGCATATTTTTTTATGCTTCCCGAGGGCGTTTTTCGGTTTTCCATCAGAATAAACAGTCATATTAAATGGAAATTGGGAGTTTTAGTCAGTTTCCGGGCTGATTAAGTCTAAAAAATTCGATCATTTGGCAATAACAACGGTTCATTTCAACCACAGTCCGGGATTTGAGAAACTTGTTCCCCCAGGAACAATATTTGGTAAGCCGGTAGACAAAGATTTAAGCCTCAAAATTTTGAACGGGCAGTGATCTATCTTGTTATGCACATGTCATCGGCTTCCCCGTGGGGTCCACTCCCGGGCCAACCAGGGGGATTGTAAAATCAGTCAAGCAAACTTGAGTAATTTCCCCGGGGGGACGGTGAATCTCTCAAGACAAAGTCCCCTGGGTGAAGTGTCTCTCACCTGAAAATCCCCGTGACATCCTTTCCAAACTTGTGAATTCATCCACTCCCCAATCTTTGATCGTAAAACAATGTCAAGATTTTCCCCCTATCCTCGGACAAAGAATCCCATCCATCTCCTTGTATTTCCCCACATATCTCCCTGGTAGGCCCAGGGGTCGACCCCACGGGGAAGCCGATGACATGTGCATTATTGTGCACTCACGCACTATTCATTATGCATGTTCCGTAGAAAAAAAAACGAAAAACTAGTAGTTTAGTGGAAGTAAATCAGATTACCGCGTTTTCAAATAGTAGAAGATGGGATCGTGTGATACCATAATTTCCTCAGTTAAATTAAGATTGGCTGGAAACATAAAGGATTGCTAAAGTAGACTAGAAAAATAGAAATACCAAAGAAACCTAAGAACGCAGAAAATTAATGTGAAAACACTTAACATTTGATACCTTAGTAACCATGGTAAGGACACGTATTATTCATTACACCTCCTGCAGTAAAAAAAAATCAATTGCTTCCTCACCTTTCTATGATAACACACTTTAAATGAAAGATGGTTTCAAGTTTGCAAAGTGTAGTATTTGTAAGATCATAATTATTTTGATGATATAATCGCCTTTGCTTGTTGATCTTTGACAACTCAACTAAAGATACATATAGCCTTTGGCTTTAATATTGGTGATAACTACCATGTTAAAATGCTCCAGACTTGTCCATTATTGGCTTCTTGGAATAGACGTTTGAAGGCTGAATCATGTCCTGAATTAGTGTCATTTTAAGTACTTACTGAGTCAAATTTTGAGGGAAATCAATGGCCAGCTTATAAAAGGCTGTTTTACATCGGTGAATTGGGTCCTGTTAGGTTTTTGGATTATCTCTGGACGTTCTTCTTCGGAAGTCAGACATATATTCACTCTGAATAAATCAATATGTTGATTTATTTATATATTCATTAATCTATCTGCTTGTCATATAGTTTTAGGAGCAGTCAATTGCGTGAAGTTGCCATTCATGTAGCCTTTTCCCATATTTCGGTAAGAATCATTGTAATTTTGATGGCGTCATTAAGTACAGAAACTCAAGAAAAGACAACAAAGTACTTTATTAAGTTTTAATAACCTTAATTTTAATTTGGCCATCTGCAGGAATCGTATCTCCCTATTGAGTGTCAACAACTTGTGAAACCATGGCAAAAAATATCTTTTCCTGCATTGAGATTTTCATCGTAATAACTTTGCTATTGTGGAAGGCGAAAGAGGCAGTCGCCGGCCAAGGTAGGTTTACATTCGTTTTCTTTCTTTTGGTCAAGTTTTGAAAAGATCACAAGCTTTTTTCGCAGCACAGAAAATCTCAAGTACTGCCTGCATAGCGTTAATCGTAGT
>JAEMWC010001140.1:222500-237500 GCA_016490735.1 Pachyseris speciosa | reverse complement strand
TTCGTTTCGCAATTGCATAAATTGCGTTCACAACTGCGAGGATCATTCTTCATTTGAATTCCTTTCCGCAGTTCATATATGATTCATTTCATATGTCATTCACACTCATTTCTTTCACGGGAACATATGAACCCACAATTGACCTGCACTCAACGTCAGTGGCTTCATAGCTCAGTTGGTTAGAGCATCGCACCGGTAATCGCGAGGTCACGGGTTCAAACACCGTTGAAGTCCTGAATTTTTTTTTTCAGGCTTCGTTTCGCAATTGCATAAATTGCCTTCACAACTGCGAGGATCATTCTTCATTTGATTTCATTTCCGCAGTTCATATATGATTCATATCATATGTCATTCAAACTCATTTCTTTCACGGGAACATATGAACCCACAATTGACCTGCACCCAACGTCAGTGGCTTCATAGCTCAGTTGGTTAGAGCATCGCACCGGTAATCGCGAGGTCACGGGTTCAAACCCCGTTGAAGTCCTGAATTTTTTTTTTCAGGCTTCGTTTCGCAATTGCATCAATTGCTTTCACAACTGCGAGGATCATTCTTCATTTGATTTCATTTCCGCAGTTCATATATGATTCATATCATATGTCATTCACACTCATTTCTTTCACGGGAACATATGAACCCACAATTGACCTGCACCCAACGTCAGTGGCTTCATAGCTCAGTTGGTTAGAGCATCGCACCGGTAATCGCGAGGTCACGTGTTCAAACACCGTTGAAGTCCTGAATTTTTTTTTCAGGCTTCTTTTCGGAATTGCATAAATTGCGTTCAGAACTGAATTTTTTTTTCAGGCTTCGTTTCGCAATTGCATAAATTGCCTTCACAACTGCGAGGATCATTCTTCATTTGATTTCATTTCCGCAGTTCATATATGATTCATATCATATGTCATTCACACTCATTTCTTTCAGGGGAACATATGAACCCACAATTGACCTGCACCCAACGTCAGTGGCTTCATAGCTCAGTTGGTTAGAGCATCGCACCGGTAATCGCGAGGTCACGTGTTCATACCCCGTTGAAGTCCTGAATTTTTTTCAGGCTTCTTTTCGCAATTGCATAAATTGCGTTCACAACTGCGAGGATCATTCTTCATTTGATTTGATTTCCACTGTTCTTATATGATTCCTTTCATATGTCATTCACACTCATTTCTTTCACGGGAACATATGAACCCACAATTGACCTGCTCCCAACGTCAGTGGCTTCATAGCTCAGTTGGTGAAAGCATCGCACCGGTAATCGCGAGGTCACTGGTTCAAACCCCGTTGAAGTCCTGAATTTTTTTTTCACACTTCTTTTCGCAATTGTATCAATTGCGTTTACAACTGCGAGGATCATTCTTCAATTGATTTCATTTCCACTGTTTATATATGATTCCTTTCATATGTCATTAACATTCATTTCTTTCACGGGAACATATAAACCCACAATTGACCTGCTCCCAACGTCAGTGGCTGCATAGCTCAGATGGTGAGAGCATCGCACCGGTAATCGCGAGGTCACGGGTTCAAACCCCGTTGAAATCCTGAATATTTTTCAGGCTTCTTTTCGGAATTGCATAAATTGCGTTCACAACTGCGAGGATCATTCTTCATTTGAATTCCTTTCCGCAGTTCATATATGATTCATTTCATATGTCATTCACACTCATTTCTTTCACGGGAACATATGAACCCACAATTGACCTGCACTCAACGTCAGTGGCTTCATAGCTCAGTTGGTTAGAGCATCGCACCGGTAATCGCGAGGTCACGGGTTCAAACACCGTTGAAGTCCTGAATTTTTTTTTCCAGGCTTCGTTTCGCAATTGCATAAATTGCCTTCACAACTGCGAGGATCATTCTTCATTTGATTTCATTTCCGCAGTTCATATATGATTCATATCATATGTCATTCAAACTCATTTCTTTCACGGGAACATATGAACCCACAATTGAACTGCACCCAACGTCAGTGGCTTCATAGCTCAGTTGGTTAGAGCCTCGCACCGGTAATCGCGAGGTCACGGGTTCAAACCCCGTTAAAGTCCTGAATGCTTTTTTTCAGGCTTCGTTTCGCAATTGCATCAATTGCTTTCACAACTGCGAGGATCATTCTTCATTTGATTTCATTTCCCCAGTTCATATATGATTCATATCATATGTCATTCACACTCATTTCTTTCACGGGAACATATGAACTCACAATTGACCTGCACCCAACGTCAGTGGCTTCATAGCTCAGTTGGTTAGAGCATCGCATCGGTAATCGCGAGGTCACGTGTTCAAACCCCGTTCAAGTCCTGAATTTTTTTTTCAGGCTTCTTTTCGGAATTGCATAAATTGCGTTCAGAACTGAATTTTTTTTTCAGGCTTCGTTTCGCAATTGCATAAATTGCCTTCACAACTGCGAGGATCATTCTTCATTTGATTTCATTTTCGCAGTTCATATATGATTCATATCATATGTCATTCACACTCATTTCTTTCACGGGAACATATGAACCCACAATTGACCTGCACCCAACGTCAGTGGCTTCATAGCTCAGTTGGTTAGAGCCTCGCACCGGTAATCGCGAGGTCACGTGTTCATACCCCGTTGAAGTCCTGAATTTTTTTCAGGCTTCTTTTCGCAATTGCATAAATTGCGTTCACAACTGCGAGGATCATTCTTCATTTGATTTGATTTCCACTGTTCTTATATGATTCCTTTCATATGTCATTCACACTCATTTCTTTCACGGGAACATATGAACCTACAATTGACCTGTTCCCAACGTCAGTGGCTTCATAGCTCAGTTGGTGAGAGCATCGCACCGGTAATCGCGAGGTCACGGGTTTAAACCCCGTTGAAATCCTGAATATTTTTCATGCTTCTTTTCGGAATTGCATAAATTGCGTTCACAACTGCGAGGATCATTCTTCATTTGAATTCATTTCTGCAGTTCATATATGATTCATTTCATATGTCATTCACACTCATTTCTTTCACGGGAACATATGAACCCACAATTGACCTGCACCCAACGTCAGTGGCTTCATAGCTCAGTTGGTTAGAGCATCGCACCGGTAATCGCGAGTCACGGCTTCAAACCCCGTTGAAGTCCTGAATTTTTTTTTTCAGGCTTCGTTTCGCAATTGCATAAACTGCGAGGATCATTCTTCATTTGAATTCATTTCCGCAGTTCGTATATTATTCATTTCATATGTCATTCACACTCATTTCTTTTACGGGAACATATGAACCCACAATTGACCTGCACCCAACGTCATTGGCTTCATAGCTCAGTTGGTTAGAGCATCGCACCGGTAATCGCGAGTCACGGCTTCAAACCCCGTTGAAGTCCTGAATTTTTTTTTTCAGGCTTCGTTTCGCAATTGCATAAATTGCTTTCACAACTGCGAGGATCATTCTTCATTTGATTTCATTTCCGCAGTTCATATATGATTCATATCATATGTCATTCACACTCATTTCTTTCACGGGAACATATGAACCCACAATTGAACTGCACCCAACGTCAGTGGCTTCATAGCTCAGTTGGTTAGAGCATCGCACCGGTAATCGCGAGGTCACGTGTTCAAACCCCGTTCAAGTCCTGAATTTTTTTTTCAGGCTTCTTTTCGCAATTGCATAAATTGCGCTCACAACTGCGAGGATCATTCTTCATTTGATTTCATTTCCGCGGTTCATATATAATTCATTTCACATGTCATTCACACTCATTTCTTTCACAGGAACATATGAACCCACAATTGACCTGCTCCCAACGTCAGTGGCTTCATAGCTCAGTTGGTTAGAGCATCGCCCCGGTAATCGCGAGTTCACGGGTTCAACCCCCGTTGAAGTCCTGAATTTTTTTTTTCAGGCTTCGTTTCACAATTGCATAAATTGCGTTTACAACTGCGAGGATCATTCTTCATTTGATTTTATTTCCGCAGTTCATATTTGATTCATATCATATGTCATTCACACTCATTTCTTTCACGGAAACATATGAACCCACAATTGACCTGCTCCCAACGTCAGCGGCTTCATAGCTCAGTTGGTTAGAGCATCGCACCGGTAATCGCGAGGTCACGTGTTCAAACCCCATTGAAGTCCTGAATTTTTTTTTAGGCTTCTTTTCGCAATTGCATAAATTGCGTTCACAACTGCGAGGATCATTCTTCATTTGATTTCATTTCCGCTGTTCTTATATGATTCCTTTCATATGTCATTCACACTCATTTCTTTCACGGGAACATATGAACCCACAATTGACCTGCTCCCAACGTTAGTGGCTTCATAGCTCAGTTGGTGAGAGCATCGCACCGGTAATTGCGAGGTCACGGGTTCAAACCCCGTTGAAATCCTGAATTTTTTTCAGGCTTCTTTTCGCAATTGCATAAATTGCGTTCACAACTGCGAGGATCATTCTTCATTTGATTTCATTTTCGCAGTTCATATATGATTTATTTCATATGTCATTCACACTCATTTCTTGCACGGCTTCTTTTCGCAATTGCATCAATTGCGTTCACAACTGCGTGGATCATTCTTTATTTCATTTCATTTCCGCAGTTCATATATGATTCATTTCATATGTTATTCACACTCATTTCTTTCACGGGAACATATGAACCCACAATTGACCTGCTCCCAACGTCAGTGGCTTCATAGCTCAGTTGGTTAGAACATCGCACCGGTAATAGCGAGGTCATGGGTGCAAACCCCGTTCAAGTACTGAATTTTTTTTTTTCAGGCTTCTTTTCGCAATTGCATAAATCGCGTTCGCAACTGCGAGGATCATTCTTCATTTGATTTCATTTACGCAGTTCTTATATGATTCATTTCATATGTCATTCACACTCATTTCTTTCACGGGAACATATGAACCCACAATTGACCTGCTCCCAACGTCAGTGGCTTCATAGCTTAGTTGGTTAGAGCATCGCACCGGTAATCGCGAGGTCTCGTGTTCCAACCCCGTTCAAGTCCTGATTTTTTTTTCAGACTTCTTTTCGCAATTGCATAAATTGCGGTCACAACTACGAGGATCATTCTTCATTTGATTTCATTTCCGCAGTTCATATATGATTTATTTCATATGTCATTCACACTCATTTCTTTCACGGGAACATATGAACCCACAATTGACCTGATCCCAACGTCAGTGGCTTCATAGCTCAGTTGGTTAGAGCATCGCACCGGTAATCGCGAGGTCACGGGTTCAAACCCCGTTGAAGTCCTTAATTTTTTTTAGGCTTCTTTTCGCAATTGCATAAATTTCGTTCACAACTGCGAGGATTATTCTTCATTTGATTTCATTTCCGCCGTTCATATATGATTCATTTCATATGTCATTCACACCCGATAGAAAAACAGTTAAGTGTTAAAACTAGTTCAGCTAGGCGGAGTAGCGTTTCCGAGCTTGGTTTCTCAACGGTGCGTTGATCGAGAAAATACTTAAGTGCTTGAAGGCCTTCGCCGTTTGGAATGACAGTGTATAGAGATGAAATATCCATAGTGAAAATTAGTTTGTCTTCGCCGGTGAAATTGAAATCGCGGAAAATCTGAAGTGCGTGTTGACTGTCTTTAATGTAAGATGGCAAAGTTTTGACGATGGGCGCCATAATCTTGTGTAAATAGCTAGAAATGAGTTCGGTAGGGCAGCTACAAGCAGAAACGATAGGTCGACCAGGGTTGTTAGGTTTGTGGATTTTTGGTAAAAAGTAAATGCACGAGGTTCTCGGAGTAGTGATGATGAGATTAGTAGCGGTAGCCGGCAATTCTTGTTTTCTAATTTTCACTATGGATATTTCATCTCTATACACTGTCATTCCAAACGGCGAAGGTCTTCAAGCACTTAAGTATTTTTTCGATCAACGCGCCGTCAAGGAACCAAGCTCGGAAACGCTACTCCGCCTAGCTGAACTAGTTTTAACACTTAACTGTTTTTCTTTCGCTGACAACTATTACAAGCAAATTAATGGTGTAGCGATGGGCACAAAAATGGGACCTTGCAACGCCAATCTTTTTGTAGGTTACGTCGAGTACCAATTCTTCAAACAGTACAACGGTCCTAAACCTGAACTCTACGGTCGCTACATTGACGACTGTATCGGCGCAATTTCGTCTAGCAAGGAGGAAATCAACCAATTTATAACCGCCGTTAATTCCTTTCATCCGGCTCTAAAATATACCTGGGAAATTTCGGAAACTTCCCTAGCCTTTCTTGATATCAAAGTTTTTATCAGCGGCAACGGTTGATGTACCAGTGTGCACTACAAACCCACCGATTCTCACAGTTATTTGTTGTATTCATCTTCACATCCATCTCATGTCAAAAACGCCATTCCCTATTCTCAATTTCTTAGACTTCGACGTCTATGTAGTGATGACTCTGATTTTTCAAACAAATCAGAGGAAATGTGCCATTTTTTCGAGAAACGTGGCTATCCTGATTCTGTGGTTCAATCGGGCCATCACCGCGCTCAGCAGATTGATCAACAGTCAGCACTACAGACGTCACAAAAGGAAAGGAATGATAGAATTCCATTCACCCTCACATTTCACCCGCATAATAACCCAGTTAAAGCCATCATTCTTAATAACTTTAAGATACTGCAAAATGATCCAGAAACTGCTAGAATCTTTTCGGAACCACCGCTGATTTCATTCAAACGCCACAAAAATGTAGATAACTTTCTAGTTAAAAGCGTATTCAAAACAACTGAACAACCTGGCACTTTTAAATGCGCGCGCTCACGATGCAAAACTTGTCCTTTCATTCAAAACACTGACAAACTATCTGGCCCTAAGCGATCTGTTAAGATCACTGATCGTTTCACGTGTACCTCCGCAAATGTTATCTATTGCATAACCTGCACATTATGCAAAAAGTTATACATCGGCGAAACAGGAAGACGACTAGGTGACCGATTCCGAGAACATCTTCGTGATGTTGAGAAAGATGACAAAGACGCATCCAAAAGCTTTTGGCCGCAGTCTTCATGGCGGTCACAGGCGTGGAGCATCGATTGACTAATAACAGACCTTGTCGGCTTCACTCCTTCATATTGGCACTTATGTTATTTTCAATATGGGATGTTTACCAACACACGTCTTATTTGTACGAAAACTCGGTAGATGTCACCCTGCTAACGTTTATTTCTGATACAAGATTTGCAACTCGACTTCGCCCGCTGTCATGCACACGTAAAAGAACGTTTACTACATCACGCATTCCCTACAACGTCTCGGGAACAAGCTCCTTCCAAGTACATTTAAAGTCCGGAGACATCCATCCTAACCCAGGACCGCATAGGAAAAGAACTAGTACCCCGAAATATCCCTGCGGTGATTGTCAACTTACGGTGAGAAAGAATCAAGACGCCATATTGTGTGCGGAATGCAAAACCTGGTTCCATGCTAAATGCATTAATATGGGAAAACACATTTTCCAATATTATCTCGAGAATTACAGTCTTGATTGGACTTGTCTTTTTTGCTCCCTACCGAAATGTGGAAACTCTTTCTTTGATCAAAGCGGCGATGAACCAATTCTTGAGTTGTCCTATGCTAATACGGACAACGAACAAGAAAATGCTAATGTGGATTCATTACCCGATTCACTACAAAGAACAAAGGACGCTCGTGAAATTCTTCTCATTCATCTGAACGTAAATAGTCTTCAAAACAAAGTGGAAGAGATTGGATCATTAATCAAGGAATCTAAAGCTCAAGTCGTCTTTCTTACTGAGACTAAGATCGACCGCACATATCCGGATTCGCAGTTTGCACAGAGTGGCTATAATACATACAGGAATGATCGAAATAAAGGTGGAGGTGGTGTAATGGCGTATATTTCAGATAAACTACTTTCTAAACGGCTGGGATTGCCAAGAAAATTTACTACAATCGAGCCTCTGGCAATTCAGTCTAAATTTGGACGGTACGATGTAGTGATTCTGGGCATCTATAGGCCACCCAAGCCGACTGGAAATAATTACCATGTTACCCTTGAGAAAGATCTACACGACCTGACATCATGGGCTTCAGTTCAGAAATCATTTTTGGTGATCACAGGCGACCTGAACCTCGACAGACTTCGTCCACTCTCGAGGGAAGGGAAAATCTTACGGGATCTGGAAGACACACACGGGTTGACTTGTGTCATAACTAGACCAACAAGGATTACTAATAACAGCCAAACGTTAATTGATCTTATTTTAACCAATAAGCCAGAGCTATTTAAGGATTGTGGCGTTTGTGATGTCGGAATAAGTGATCACGCCCTGGTATATGGACTCATGAAAGAACGAAATGCCTTTTACGAAAGCAAGGTGCTGACTGTAAGAAGTTACAAAGAACTGAATGAAAAGGAATTACAAATGGATTTAGACATGGCTCCTTGGCATGTAAGCAGCATCTTCGATTCAATAGACGACCAGCATGCCTATTGGCACACTCTTCTCACTAGCATCATTAATGATCATATTCCGCTGAAAAAGATGAGAGTCCGTGCAGCAGACGTACCGTACATGACGCTCGAATGGAAAAAGGCAATTAGGAAAAAGAGGAGGTATGCGAAACGATATGCAAGAAACCCTACCGAGGAGAACCGAGAACTAATGAAAACGTGGAGGAATACTGCTACAAGACTCCGGCGGAGAGCAATCAAAGAGTACTGGAACAAAAAAGCTGATGATCTGAAAACGAATACTAGGAATTTCTACAGTGTTTTTAAGCCTTTTCTTCACTCAAAGTCGAAAAAGTGTGAAAACGTCCTACTTAACATAGATATCGAAAGTGTCATTGAACGGGATCAACGCAACATTGCGGAGCACTTTGCCAAATATTTCTCTTCAGTGGCTAACGACATCGGTGACACTCGTTTATTAGGTATGTCCGAGGACCAACTGTACCATCATGAGAGTGTGCACATGATAACGCAAAGCTGTAATCGTGGACCTCATGGTGACTCCTCACAATTTAGATTCCATATGCTTGAGCCGAATGAAATTGCGGTTGTGCTATCTAACTTGGATTATACCAAGAGCACAGGTCACGACCAAATACCATCCAAGATCTTAAAGATAGCAAGTAGGGAGCTTTCTTATCCCCTCGCTGACTTATATAACCGTTGCATCGAATCCTGTGATTGGCCACTGCAATGGAAGAAAGGTGACTGGGTACCCGTGTTTAAGAAAGATAACAAACAAGACATTAAGAACTATAGACCTGTTACAGTATTAACAGTGATAGGGAAAGTCTTTGAGCAGTTACTGAGCAAACAGCTGGCATCATTTATAGATCCAATGTTAGGCAACAAATTGACTGCATATCGAAAGGATCAGAGCTGTGAGACCTCCCTCATTGGATTGGTGGAAAGATGGAAAAAGGCTGTTGACAACAGGAACGTTGTTGGATTCTTGTCCACTGATATGTCAAAGGCATTTGATTCGCTGTGCCCTCCCCTAATGATAAACAAACTGAGAGCATACGGTTTCTCTAACAACTCACTAGCCCTTATGCGATCATATTTCACAAATAGGAAAAACAGAGTTAGGATCAGTCAAGAAGCAACAAGCGGTTGGTACACGACGACGAGAGGTTGTCCCCAGGGATCAAGCTTCGGGCCTCTTCTTTGAAATGTTTTCCAAAACGATCTACACCTCTCCACTGACGAAAACAGGTTATTTATGTATGCTGATGACCACCAACTGTTCTCAGTGGCGAAGACAACTAACGAGGCGGAAAGCATTTTAACTGAGGAAGGAAACAACATCTCTAAGTGGTATAACGACAATCTTTTACAGGGAAATTTTTCAAAGTATCAGGTGATGAGTCTGGGTCCGAAGAATTGTCACAAGGATCTACACATCGTTATTAATGACATCGTAATTGATCAGAAATCTGAGATAACACTCTTAGGAGTTACTTTAGACGATCAACTATCATTTTCGAATCATGTGAGCAATGTTTGTAGAAAAGCCTCCTGTCAAACGGGTGTTCTTCTCAGATTACATAACCTTATTCCGACATCAGCTAAATTACACATTGTCAAATTTGCTATACTACCTCATCTCACATACTGTCAGACTGTCTGGCATTTTTGTCGTTCTTCTGATGCCAGAAAACTAGAACGAATTCAAGAACGAGCATTACGTGCTGTTTATTGTGACAATAAATCGACGTATGAGGAACTCTTGCAAAGAGCGAGACTACCAACACTTTATACGCGAAGACTCCAAGCTATTGCAACCATAATGTATAAAGTTAAATATGGTCTGGCCCCCCCTTACATTGCTGACTTATTTGTTGCTACTAATTCTCAGTATCACCTTAGAAACTCTGATTTCGTCATACCGAGATTTCGGACTGTTGCTCATGGCAAACACAGCCTGACTTATCTAGGCCCTGTCATTTGGTCCAAACTTGACAAATCTATCAGATCGTCTGAATCATTAGACACTTTTAAAAAACGCGTTAAAAAGGTTAATTTTACAAGCCTGCTGGATTATACTTGCAAAGACTGTTTTTATGTAACAGCTAACAACTGATCTTCAGATAATGCATGACTCATTACCTATTCAATATACACATGTAAATACATTTCATAATTGATTTTAATGCATGACTCACAGTTTATTCAATATATAGATATGTAAATATATTCCTATTTTATTTACTTGATAACTAATTTTTAGCTAGGTGTCCCCAATTAGTATACATTGTATGCTAGCGATTTCGACACATTAATAAAGTTACTTACTTACTTACTTACTTACTTACTTACTTACTTACTTACTTACTTACTTACTTACTTACTTACTTACTGTCGCTCGGCATTTTAATCTCCCTAACCATTGTAAACAACACATGTCGATCTCCGGCCTTTCCCTACATCAAGGTATCACGGAAAGCCGCAAAAATCTCGAGCAAAAACTGATCTTTCAAATTGGCACTCTTAATCCCACGGTATCAACGAGCGCTTTTCATTCAATTAATTTATTCCTGTTTTTCACGTTACCATGTTACCACCAATAGCGTAGCTCCATTTTCTGTATATAAACCATACACAACCCACAATTCCTCGATTCGCTCCGACGAAGGGCTAACGCTCGAAACGTCAGCTAATCGAATCCCTGTACGGTGGTCAATTTACATTATCAACTCCGTTGATAAATTAAATTTTCGTGTTTCACTCCCCCACCGACGCAGCACCACAGTTTCTTTAGAAACTAATCCCCTTTATTCTTGCGGAATGTGTCAACTTCGCCATCTATCCGAAATGACTAGTGACAAGGGTATTGGGTATCTCCCGGTACCCCCAGGATGTCCAAATCCCTACAGTTTTTGTTACCCTCTCCAATATAAAAGGGTTTTCGGGCAAAATTCAGAAAGCGATGGATTCCGCAAAATATCGCAACCCTTCCAATATGTGAACAAGTTTAGTTTATCCAGAATGTTTTGCGAAACAATTACGTCAAAGTGAATCGCTTCGTCTTGCGAAAATTTGCCGGAAAGTTCAAGTATAGTTCGGGGTTAGACTCCTTGTTTTACTTGGATAAGCATAAGGATGGCTCAACGCTCCGCTTTCTGAGAGAAAAAGCAGGGATTACCTGCTGTGAACAGCGATAACATTTTTAGGAATTTCGTTTGTCTTTTCCCCTTCTTCGGATGCAGACTAGATATGTAAAAACAATGCCACATTGGTTAGAAAATAAAATCTTATGAGATACCTGGATAACTGAGCTGTAATTCATTAAAGAAAAAACGAAGAAATATGTCCTCTCTAATACGGACACCGAAGGAACAGAGCAAAGTGTCCGTATTAGAGAGGTGTCCGTAATATAGAGGTCACTACGATGATATCATTTTTAGGACTTCACTGACAGTTTAAAGTGTTGAGAGACTAAAATAGGCCCACAGTTTTTAAGTTTATCTAAATTGACTGATGTACGGTAATGAGACATATTGCACATCTCAGTTACATACTTTAGACAAATCAGTATTTGAAATGAAACGAACTACAACGCAATACTTTACCTAAAAAAAGTAATATATACTAAAAGTACAATTCTGGACCGGACAAACTGCTTCAACGTACGGGAGTCTGGAAAAATGACTAGATCTGACAGAAAATCCAGCTGTCCGTAAATAACCTAGTCCTCCATAGGACAACACTGCGAAAACAAAAATGATTAGAATTACGAGCCCGTTGCCGGAGCGATTTTACGCGAACAAGATAAAAAACAATCAAGACGAAGATTATGAACCAAAAAGCAAGCCTGAAGGTAATAGCGCTTGATAGATACTTGAAAAACCCTGATAGACTATAGCTGTTCAGTCGTTTTTTGCGGCTTTAAAAAGCTTTAAAAAGATTGGAAACACTGTTGTTTTGACTGAACAGATGATATTTGCAGGGTTTGAAAAAGCTTAAATTATCCTTTCACCCGTTACACCTCCGCTGCTTGTGGAAAATTATAATAAGGCATCTCGCTTTTTTTTTGTTTTGTTTTGTTTTGTTTTATTTTGTTTTTGTTTTTGTTTTTTTCATGCGTATTTTTTTTCGTGCAATTTGGAATAAATAAGCGTAAATTGTACTGGTTCGTGCAATTTTGTTGGTCTTTTTTTGTTTTGTTTTGTTTTTTTGTTGAAGCATAATCAGCAGTTAGCAGTAGTCTATTTGCAACAGCAACAAGAACATTTGACAGATAACAAGTACCCACCCGAAGGTAGCAGGCTGGTCGAGTCGGGTGGGTCAAAAGGATATTAAAAACACAAATGGAAAATAACACAAATTACAAAAATTAATTTACTCGTGCTTATTTATTTCAAATTGCAATTGAAATCATGTGTTACCTATAAAGCGCTTTGCGGTTAGAGATTCCACTTTCGCTTAGTTTTGAGCGACCTTTTCTATCGAGGGGGTTTCTTCAGCACAATTCAATAAACCAGGCAAACGAGTCGTACGATAATTCTAACTTATCATATTTCCTCGAATAAGCGCCCAACCCCTCAACCTTAAATACCGAAATCGTCAGCTTGTTCTCTCCTGTCTCCTTTAAAAAAGCACTATTTGGCGTCTATTTGGTGTAGCTATTAGACGTTTCACAAAAATGTGCTTAAGTATGAACTTTATTTACAGCTTGTAACCTTCCATTTGATATTGTTATTGTATCCCTCGTCGTGCTCTTCTTCTTCTTCTTTTTTTTTTTTTTTAATTTCATCTTGTGAAACAATAACAATTGAGGCCCGAATTAAGATAAGCTAAAGAGTTTCCGATAGGCCTCTTCGCCATTATTGCCCCTATTCTTTCTATTTTTGTTTTGTTTTTGTTTTCATTATAATAATGTTAATTTTAGTGTGGCAACATAAAAATAAATAAATAAATAAATAAGCGCCCCCCCCCCCCCCTCCCCCCTCAAAAGGTAAGGATACTAGGAAAACCTGTTTCCATTGTCACTTTATTTGCACTGAATATTTTAAGCTTCAACTACACCGGCATCGATCAGTACATGTAGGAGAACAGCCGGTCCATTTTCCGTAAGTCCCATACCTCCTTGTACTTGCAGAGTTCTTTTATGTTCATTAGCCAACGTAAAGTTAGACTGTGTTTTAAGAAAAACTTAAGCGTGGCCCCTTCTTTCCCAGCGGGCTCTGTAATTTACCGGTCCTAGAAGACCGGTGCTTTGAAAACCTGCAACTTTCTCAAATCTCGGACTATGTTATAAATGAGCCATTATTATTGCCAAATTAAAAATACACAGTTGCTTAGACTTTAAACCCCTTTAAACATGTTAAATGACCAAAACTCCCGGGTTTCCTAGAATATGACCGTTTATTTAGTTTCAAAACTATAAAACGCCCTAAAACAACCACCAAACAAGTTTTTCAGAAAAAAATTCCTCTTGAAGCTAAAAGTTCATGTTGGCAGCAAACTACAACTCCACTTCTTGCAATTTGTTCCACTTTTTCCTTCTCACTTCTTTAGCGCCCCGTGGTTAACGCTATTTGATTTCAGTTGCTCTCACGGTCTGTAATTTTCGCGTTTGTGACCCAAAGGAAATCTAGGATATTCTTGCCTAACAGCAGCATGCAAGTCCACCAATTACCAATTTTACATTTTTTTTTTTTTACAAGTGTCGAGCCACCCGGTCTTGCTAGCAAAATATTGCACCGATTGTTTTATTTACAAGTCAAAATTGCCATGCCAGGTCCCGGAATCCACTCAAAAAACGACTTAAGACACAACTTCACTCCGTGAATTCACTCGCTCGAATACTTTGAGTGGCCCACTTCGTGTGAAATTGCTTCTCACCTCTGATTGCCTCCACCCATCAACCTAGCTTTATGGTACCAGGCGGGGGTCTTCTAAGGTGGAAAATGGCTCCAAAAACACACTTATAAATCAAATACGTAACGAATTGTAGCTGCAGTAATCGTTTAGAAATAAACGACAGCTAGCGTGACAAGCGTGACAACAAAGATAGAGCCTTCGGTCTTGTGGATCAGCAAAATCTCCGTGGTAACCCCTAATATGAAAGAAGGAAATAGACTTCGCCATCAAACTTCAAGAATCGCAAAAAAGGAGGTATAAAATGGCAGTTAAGCGCCCTCTTTCGAATTAAGCGCCCCCTCTTTTGATAACATTTGAAAGATGTAATTTATCCCAGATTAGAATGAAGTTAATGTGAACACAACGTATTAGCCTCCAAAACCTCAGTTTTGGATTGAAAGTTACCCCCAGAAAAATTATAGTCCATTTTTTCGAATAATTCAAACCCCAGTTTTGGAGTAAAACTTGAAAAGTTAAAGGTTAACGTTTCCCAAATACTTTATTGGAAACCCCTTGTTTTGAAGTAATTTGAACTCTTATTTTGGAGTTAAATTAGGGGTCAAAATTACTCCAAAAAAGGAGTCATTTTGAGTCTAAAAATTTTTATTTCAGTTTTTGGAGTTATACCTCTGTAAAAGTTATAGTGTGTACATGCTGCATTACAAATTTGAT
>JAEMWC010001140.1:205000-220000 GCA_016490735.1 Pachyseris speciosa | reverse complement strand
AAAGCATTTAATTTTCCTTTGACACCTCCTTTGATATGGTAACCTTGCAATAAACGCAAAGTGCGAGCAGTATGAGCCAATAGGAACTGCTCCTATTGCTAAATATAGAATGTTTTATTCAGTTTGATGCCCAGTACCCAGATCATGAATGAGAAAAGAGTATGGTACTCGTACCCTGAGTCAGATGTTTTTGGCTGCACCATTATCACAACTTAACCTTGAAGGACACATTGCATAGAAAATGACAGAGGTCTCAAACAGCAGCATGATTAAAATTAGCTAGAGAAAGTAATTCAATAGTTGTCTATAACTTTATTCCTTTTACTACTAAACATTGCTGCTCCAGTTTTAAACTAAGCCCAATTTTTCTTATGATAAGCCTTCTCTCTAATAAGTGCAAACCTCCTCAAAAATAGATGGAAAAAATCAGCCTCTGAGGGAGTATTTTACGGTATGTGTATAAATTATTTATTACACAATGGATCAATCTCATTAAAGACGACTATATTCTGTTTATATATTGAATCAATTCACTGTCAATTTCTGTGCAGGGAAACCATATTGTTGCGAAATTCCACTACTACATTGTCATTCCTCGTCTAACTTACGCTCTCTTTGAACATGATCTGCACATTGCCTCGCCTACTCTAACTCTTCAACAAGATATTTCAACTCCTTTATCATTGGTTTTGATGTGGAAAGTTTTATTTGAACACGGACGGCACAAATACCTTGAACATTGGTCGGAGTACATGTTGTAAATCGACATCTGTAAGCTGTTTGAGAGCTATTAAGATTCCATCTAATTTCGCCTTATCTCTACAAACTTAAACGCGGTGGTTTCTAACCGCATTATTACAACGACAGTAATTTTCCTTTGCTTGTGATCATTTCTGTAGCTTTCGTTCCGCCATTGCCTGACACTTCGCGAAAACAACTCCCGATCACTTCCGATGCGGTTCATCCGGTCATTTTTACCAGCCAATCAGAAATGTCCTTTTTTGGATTCGACCAGAGGTTCGTATTTTTGGCGCTGGCCAAAAGGATCGCAACCTCTGGGAACGAGATTGACAGGTCTCAAAAACCGTTGAGCATGCGCGCTTATTTCCCGCCATCAGTGTTTCAAAATGGCGGACGAGAAATGAGATTTCGCCACGTACTTTAGCCTCTCACCAGGCCGCTCGTACATTTGTTCAAATTTTAATAATCGGTTGAATTGTGCCTTCGACATTTCGTACGAAGTATAGAGAGATTGGCGGTTGCTATCCACAAGGTATTGTGCTTTATCTGGTTCCTTCTTGTGTAAATGTTCGCTGCTAGTGAAAGATAAACCGAACGTTGTTTTTGTCGTTTGTTAAAGCTGCCCATCGTTTGTTAAGCTTGAGATTTGGACTACGTTTTCGTTGTTTCTTCCACAAGAAAATATCAAAAATGACTTTTTTTTTTCGCTCGAATGGTCTTGAGAAAACACTTCCCAAAGGTGTTGTTGTGGCCTTAAACCGAAAGGAACGACTCCATGAAGTTCAGTGAAATAATGGCGAGTGACAAGACTACGTCGGAGCGTGTGCAAAAGATTACTTCGCAAACTAATTTGTGAGTATCGACAAGTTTGTGTTTTTTGACTAAGCGTTCGTTTAGTGTTGATAAATTTTACGTGACTTGAAAATAAAACCACTGAAATTCTTAACATCATGTTTCACTTTTTTGTGGTAAAGAATGATATGCGCTAAGGGACAACGGGCCCTCCGTAGTGGAAAACAAGATTACTCAGATCGCTGTTGGGGAAAGGTGTTTTTGTGTTTCTGATTTAGAAGACAGTGTTTGTCTGTGCGTTCGACACTACGAAAAATTTACGGGAAAGTAATGAGGCAAATTGTTGCTTTCCGCAAAGTTTCGTGAGCTACACCTGCTAAGGGAGGCTGACTAAATGCCCTTAACGCCTCGTTACAGTATTTAAAGCCTTGTTTAAGATACCAATAAGTTGTTTATAAACCCCCACATCTGTAACAAACATTTAAGTCAAGCACGGAGGAGCGAATACTTTGTAGCAAACATTATATTCCACCGAGAAGGGTAAGGAGTAAGCTAACATTTGTCAGAGTTGATTTCAAAATAAATTGCACATTGCAGTAGGATCTGAATTGGGCACTTAAACTTAATAGCGACGAGCCTCTGTCAACCAGACGATACATGTGACAAAAGACATCCAGAAAAAGAGTGGAGTGATCTACTTCCAGAAATTCAAAAACTTCAGGAAGAGAACGAACGCTTAAAGAATGTTTGCAGCAAAGGGCAAGGTACCGCAAAGAAACTTGCTAAAGAAAACCGTTCATTGCGTAATAAATTCAAGGCTGGTAGCACAAGCATTTCAAAGGCTTCCAATCAGGGAATTGTAATCTAAATGGTTTTTTCTGTTTATGTTGGATAAAAATAGTGGGATTTATTTAAATGTCTAAAAGAAAGAAAAAAATAACAGCAATCGTTATCAAACCTCTTTTTAATAGCAACGTTCAAGTAACAAAATAATCAAATTGGTCCATAAATTTCTAGTTGATACAACTCTACCCAAAACACTCAACTGTAATATTGGTTTTTAATACAAGGGGCCAAATTATAAAGCACTGCTAGGTTAAGATATCAACGTATTGTTAGAATATACAACCTGTGAATAAAATGAGTTCTTAAAACAGGATGTCTAAAAGAAAGAAAAATAGCAATCATTATCCAAACCTTTTTACCCTTACTGAAATGGAAACTTTCTCTGATAAGCATGCCCCTGGACTGTTTGCTCAACTTTACAAAAGCATTCTGAATGACGATAAGGAAAAGCCTTCCAAAAAGCGTATGGACATGCAGAAGACAAGAGTTGTGTCAATTTGCAATGTTGAAAGGGCTAAAAGACATGACATGGTTTGTAATGGTAAATAAAAAGGTAAAATGGTATAATGGTAAATAAAACTATTTATGTGTCCCAGGACACATAAATAGTTTGGATTGATGCCTGAATTTTTTTTTCTGCACCATTTTCTGGAGTCTGTTAAAATTCCTAAAGATATTTCAAAGTCAAAAACTGTAAAGGATTACATAAACTGTACAAAGACTGTATTAAATTCCAACATTTAGGGTTTATTGGGATGCTGAAAGGGAGGAGTTGCATAGCCTCAACACAACATGGCTTGTGGATGTGTTCGAGCAGTCACTACACAGCAAGCAAAACTACAGGCAGGCACTCAACCACCGTCTGGCATTCTGCCCACAGTTGTCTGAGTATTTAGCCAAGTTTCAACTGGCTCTCACTGGAGATTTCCCAGCTTGGAAATAGAACAAAAAAACTCATGGCAGAGGTATAATTAAGGTGTTTCAATATTACCATACTGCAGTTAAGCCTCAAGTTACAAACACATCCACAGTAATGGGAACCCCTCTACATGTACATTACAGACAGGTCAATTGGTCCAGAAAATTCAGAATTCACATTATCCCTACTTCAATAATACAGACACTCATCTCGCCCCTTTGGTGTATGTACTGAAGTGGTTTCGCTGTGTATACACTAATATATTGTAATACGTGTATATTGTGATAAATCTTGTTGTTTCAGAAAATATATCACTCTGTAGGAGTGTAGAAGAAACTTAAACAATGTAATTTGCACAACTTTTAAAAAGATATTCATAAAACAAATATTGAGAAATTGTTTCATTGGAATACCAGGAACCTTGAAAAAAGTATAATAAATACTCAAATGTCAGTTTGAATTTCTTTTAAAAGTGGACAGATGAAAATCCAGTAAAAGTGCCAGCTATTATTCCTTGGCAAGGTCCCTTCCATGTTGCTCTTAATGCAGAGGGGTCTACTGTTCTGTTACTTTGGCCCTTTGTTTCAAAACTTTACAAGGCAGTATTTGCCAGAAACAAAAGGTTTGCAAAAAAGCCACGAGCTGAGAAGATCTCAACTGTGACAACAGCAGCATTTGGTGGATGGCTTATTGTCAGGGAGATGATCCTTAATCAATCTGGCAACTGCAAGGACCAGCAGTATGTTATGTTGCTTCACCTGTTGGATGAAATCAGCTCTATTATTTTTTCCTGTACAGTCATTTTCCGTGGTGGGAAATTTTACACGTGGCTGCATGCATTATTTAGAGTGGCCATGGTTTTCATCATTTTCAATCGTCGAAATTACAACAAGGCAACCCTGTGTCAACTAAGTGACCTCCTCTTCCACCTCACTGATAACCCAGGCATGGCAAATAATTTTCAGAATCACCTTGAAGTGTTCACAGAGAAGAAGATTGAAATCCTTCATTCTGTTTTCAGAAGGTAGATACAATGTAACCATTTAGAAAATACAATACAATACAATAAACTTTATTTATCCATGGTAATCAGGATTAAAGCTGTGAGCTTATGGAGCAATGCATTAAAATAAAAGAAAAAATAATACAATGTAAATACTGTGTTCTATTACTTTTATAAAATATGACAATTATTTCAAAAATATGTTCTAAAAATCCTATCCCATTCCCCACCTATCCCTCATCCATTTTGTTTAACTGAAGAGGCTTTAGAAGCAATAAATTTCCTTAAAACTGTAAACAAAACGCATTCCATAAGTGGTAAAATGTTGAAACTAACTCAACAACAAGTGAAATTTGTCTGTCTTAATATAATCCTATATGGTTTAACATTTCCTTTTTCAAATCCCTGAAGCAATGAAATCCTGCCATGGCTACTTGCTATGCACAATGCTGTGCAGTTTTTACTGGAAGGTGGAAACATAAGGTATTGTAACTTGGGGTGGGCATAATAAAATGAACTATTATTTACAGGTATGACAGCTGTAGAGTATCCTTTTCAACTGTATGTATTCAAGATGCTATTTATCATTTTATTCTATACTTTTACATAATAAGATGAGTGTCAGTGACAGCTCCGCCACCGCTGATCAGCACGACCACACATGCCTTGAGTGGCAGACAATATGATGCCGAATTTCAAAGGTGGTTTGTCTCTGAGTACCAACATGGAAGGGGCAAACAAAATTTCATGGAAATAGCTCTAAAGGCAGCTGAATTTCTTGTTGAGCTGTTTGCAACTGTGTGGTCCACTGTTGGACAGACAACGAAAGTTCCAAATGGATCACGAAAATATCAGGTGACCTAAATGTAAAATTATGACTATAACAACAATTTCATTTGAAAAATGGACCATCTTATCCTTAAATGTAAATTAATGATGTCAGTCCCCGTTACTGATAACTAGACACGCTTTTAAAATAGTTTTTTTCTGATCACTCTTTTGCATGAATTTTGACCCTACAATAATGTGCAACTTGTTTTAGTCCTGTGTAATTTATAATTATATATTTCGAAATAGAATCAAACAAGGACCACTTCGAGAAACAACTCATGATCAGGTAACTACTTATGGCTTAAGTTTACCTTTAAAATGTCTGTCCTTTCAGCCATACTATTTTCCTGTTCTCGTCACAACGCTCAACCAGCGATGCTTGCCAATGGGGTATGCGTTCCCAGGAAACGAACTGGATTCATTAATCGTTTGTGACTTGACAACGTGCCCGGTTCAAGACCACTATTACCACTATATCAGGCTCAACTGTCATAGAGAGCTTAAGCAACGACGACGGCGACGACAACGAAAACGTCACAACATAATAGGTTTAATGAGCAAACACAATCGCTCCTCACGTGCGTTTTACATTTTGGTACATTTCTTTACCGTCCTCAGCACAACAACGTGAAATGACCAAATTTTAGGTTTTGTGAAGAACGTGAGCGCATGACGGTGAACTTTTCTTTCTTTTTCCCAACTTCTACGCTGTTTTTGCTAATTTAGCTCCAGGATAGTTCGCGCACATTTTACAAGTTAAACAAGTTGGAATAATGGCGAAAGAGTTACGATAACGAGAAGTTAGATTTTCAAATGACGTTTTCGTTGCCGTTGCCGTCGTCGTTGCTTAAGCTCTCTCTTCATTCCACGAACAGACGTGTTTACAGCGTGTATGTCCGATTTGCCTTCCCATCCTTCAGAGGAAAATTGAACAACTCTCTACAACAATGAATAGGTAAGATATGGATCCCAAACAAAATGTAAAGCCACGTTAATGTTTCTGTGAGATAAATGGAAAAGTGAAATTTAAATTGGCTCGGGATTGGCTCTCGTTGTTAGGCGGTGTTTCGTTTGACATGTACTCAGACTGATGAGCTTTGTCAATTTTTCATTTCTACTGATTTCCAGGTATCTCGCTGGCGATGCAAGTGATAGTGATGCGGGAGATGAAAGCGAAGGAGGTGACGACGATGACGAACCAGAAGAAAGCCCAAACGGGGAATCAGAGAATCAAGACGATGACAAGTTAGACAACTCCAAATACAGGAAGAAAGTGGATTACATCAAGGCTAAGTTTGCGGAGCGCTTCCGAATTTTAGAGGAAGCAAATCCAATACAGATCCTTCCAGTGTACGCGAATCCCAAGCAGAAACCACCAGTGAAACCACATACAGATCTAGAGGAGCCCAGGGCCAGGGATGTACCGCAATTTCGATGTCAGGAACCAGGTTGCGGAAAGATTTGTTCATCGTTGGGAGGATTGAAGAATTACGCCAGAACACATCGCCGTGATCGGCAATCATTAACTGCCAGCCATTAAAAGCACGGCTTAACTGCAGAAAAAACTCATCCTCGAGAACCAAATGTTTGTTACTAAATCCCCGTTAATGAAACTGCATATATATATATATATATATATATATATATATATATATATATATATATATATATATATATATAGACAACGTTAATTTGGGAACAGAAATCAACACAACTAAGTAATTAAGTAATTAACCACTAGGCCACTGAACCAACCACACTGGGAACACATATTTTTACTGTACAACACATACACTGATGGTAGGGTCCGAGGAGACAATTTCACACATTTTCTGCAATCAGGATCTCGTCACTACTCCCCGGTCGATCGGCGATGCACAGCCAAATCCCCCTGGAAATTAATTAAGTGCAGTAAGGTAGGGAGGGGATATATTAGCAACTGATTGCCTTAATTACTTAGGATCACCAGCCTATTCCCGTTTGGACGGCGATTCATTAGGGATTTCTGAGAAATACAAACAGACAAGGTTAATTTGGGAACAGAAATCAACACAACTAAGTAATTACGTGAAAATGTGGCTCAGCCAGGAATCGACCACACTGGGAACACATACACTGTGTGGCCTTTTTTGATGGTAAGGTCCGAGGAGACAATTTCACACATTTTCTGAAAATGTGTGTTCCCAGATTCCTGGCTGAGCCACATTTTCACATAATTACTTAGTTGTGTTGATTTCTGTTCCCAAATTAACCTTGTCTGTTTGTATTTCTCAGAAATCCCTAATGAATCGCCATCCAAACGGGAATAGGCTGGTGATCCTAAGTAATTAAGGCAGTCAGTTGCTAATATATCCCCTCCCTACCTTACTGTACTATATATATATATATATATATATATATATATATATATATATATATAAAACAAAAAAAACAGCAGTTGTGAGACTCAAAAACTGTTCAAATGACGCCTTTCAGCGCTGCTTTTTGCCGCTTCCAATCCTCGCAATAAGTCAGCGGTAACCGCCCTGCGCACGCGTCCTTGAAAGGTGGCCTTAGCCAATCAGCGGTTTTTGAGACCTGTCGTGTTAACCCCTTATATGGAGTAGCCAGGTCGATTTGACTTCCTACCCTCCGAAAATTGCAAAAAAAAGGCGACCAAATCGCTCGTAGAAAAAGAGTTAAGGGAAAAAATTAGGTCACGTGACCAGTACTTTTTACACCAAAAACTGAACGCCATGGCCAAGCCTTGCTTAAAGACCCATGTTCATCCAAGAGGCCTTGCGCACATTTGTAATTGTTTTTATTGTTCATTCTTGCTGTCTGATTGGTTTACTAGATTCTCCAACTGAGTCCAAGTGGCGTGACACTTAAAATAACTCATAACAACGAAATGAAAATCGATTTATATTTCTATATTGCTGTGATTTATTTAAATCTTTTTGTGCCTACGAAAGACATCAAGTCCTCCAAAAATTAACGCTGAAAATATGTGTGGTTCATCATGTAAAATTTTCAGCGACTGAGGAAGCGAGGGAAGTTGATCGTTTTGCTTGCATTTACTAGTATGGCTAACTAAAAGGGACGCGGTAAAGGATTCCAATAATTAAATAAGTTACCGTCGCCTTGAATCCTCCTAGTCCATATATTTTAATTTTAGTGCTCCATAAGGCTTACCTTATCATTATAGAAATTGCTGGGAAAAGAAATAAACTGCGTTCGACTTGATGGATGGTCATTTGTCGGATACAACATCGTGCTCGCATTCGCAGATAAATTAGAACCGCATGATTAAAATATTCGCAAAGGTCGGACATCAGTTGAAATCTGGCAAATCGTTACGACAGATACACGTTCGGAGGTATCGTGTAGATAAACAAAGTCTGAGACGGGCAACTTCCTTCCGGTTAACTGTATAGCGCTGTCAACTTCGAGATCAGAGGTCATTTGGCAACGACCATGTATTAACAAAGTAACGGGACAAAAGTCACGTTTTGCCAGGATAATTACAAAACAAATTCAAGGATACAACAGTCTGACAATGGAAGACAATATTCCAATAAGTTTGTGAAGAATTACTTTCAGGTTGACCCCAAACTAAACGGATTTTTAACAAGAGCCCACCAACAAATAATTTCGCGTTACGCGAAGTTCAACAACAACACCAGCCGCCTACAAGGTCTTTTCCTCATCGCTACGACGACTCTTGTTGAAAATATGGACGTAAATGATGAGAAAGGATGTTCAGAAAACCCCAACGACACAAAAAATAGTGATACTCGTAGAAATAAGCAGGATGAACGAGGATTATTTTCGAAAAATAGCGTTCACTGGCGATTTGCGTATTTTCCCTCTGTGCGAAATTCAGCACGGCGCGCAATGCGTCTTGGATGACCATGTGTCTTTAAGCATAGGTTTACAATGTGGATTTTAGGGCAAAATTTATTGTTTTGGCTTTAGGATTAAAGATCCGAGGCTTGGAGTAAGGCTAGATTGGTGGGCTAGGGTTAGGTTAGGTTTAGGGGTAGAATTGGGGTTTAGGGTTAGGTTTGGGGATATATTTAACATTAGGGTCAAAATATACAGTGTTCTTGCTTCTACACTTCCCTTTGCTTCAGCACTAAGCTCTTAAGAGCTGTTGCAGGTACCCCACCCCCTCCAAGTCTCCGTCATTTGCTTAGAATTTCACAAGCATTTGTAGAAATACTATTTTCAGTAACTTTTTCCACTTTGTGGAGTCCACAGATTGAAAAAGTAAAATAAGCTACAAAGAGTATTTTTTGATTAAAGCCCCGGCCAAAACGGAAATGTTTGATGACCACACATCATGAAACATTATTTAGTGACCAAACATGTTAATGTTTGAAGCTCTGACCAAACGGTTAAGACATGTTAGATCACACAATGATTGCAAAGATCAAACATCCGGACGCAAAGAGTTGTGAGCCATGTGATAGTCCTCAGAAAATATGTCCCACACGAATGAGAGGCAACCACCAACACCAATACGGTCCTTTATGGTCTATGTGTCTAATTCGAGGACCGAACAAACTGCACGCACCATAAGACCATCTGCCTCAGTGAACACGCTGGTGGGGTCTCTTTAATGAGATGCGTTGCACAGACCCTCAATTTAACCATACGGCGGGTGTATGGGTATTACTGTTCGAAAGAAATGAACGGACCGACATCTCACTTTAATTTCACCGTCTCTTACAGTGCGCATAATTAACTCCTGTGTGGGTGTATTGAACAGCTCTCGATCTAACACACTACAAACGTGCATGAAGTGAATTTCAGATGTATTGACTGTGGCAATGATTGATAAATGTCATAGATTTGTACGTAGTTCCCAATTATGTGAATAAGAAAATACAAATTTTAAACTACGAAAGGTGTGATTATTTGAAAGCTTTTTCTCGGTAGTTGTTTATTTTAGTCATACAAATTAAAATTGTAGGAAATGTTAATCACCTTTTTCCGCGAAAAAGTCAGAGGGAAATTTTGCTTTTCAGACCATGAGTGCAACAGAATGGGGAACTCTTTTTCACTGCGTTGCATAAGCGAGGCTAGGAAATTTGCAGTCCAAAGTATCCCTTGCATAACCCTGTTCTCTTCACTCACGTCAGTAATTCGATCACCAACAGATTTTCACTTCTTTTATTACTAGGAAGTGTTTATTTTTGTTACGAAAATAAACTGAGTTGGTGCTCGTTCGGGAAAAAAAAGAAGAGTTTATTATAGTAAAGTAAAACTTAGTTTGTTGAAGTCCCACAGTTCCTCTTTGTCCTTTTCTCCCGGAGTTCTCTTTTCATTTTTCTGCTATCTATTGGCGTAATAAACGATGGCGTACTCCACCAAGCAACCGAACGCAAACACAAAGCACGTGCGTGATCAGGCAGATATCAATTGCTCGTATTTATAGGAGACGATCGGAAATCTCTCTGGCTCGCCAATGAGGAAACTACCCATTGCCAAGATAATGATGGTTCCGAGAGATATTCGAGAAGGCTTCGACTTAACATCGATCCAGAAACCCACCCACGACAGGAAAACGATCAGTGTTGCTGGTAGTTTCCAACTCAGAAGCTAGAAGTTTATGCGGCGTTTGATTTCGAACGTTATCGTAAGTCGCCCATGTCTGCCTAAAACAGGAAACAAGACAGGAGAGACCTCATTAATTTGTTATTTCTGTTATAAGGAAACGAAACAAAGCGACAGAGCCATAATTTTCAGAATGTTGTCGAGTCGCTAAAAATCCTGATGAAAACTCTTGGATGGTTTTTGACTTCTCATATGAGGTAAGTTCAAAGTGAGCGATATTTTTATATCTAGCACCCTTAGCTTATCCCATTCGTAGTGAATGTCGTCGTCTGTGTAGAAAACTGCAATGGATCTGAAATAAAATATACTAGCTTCTAAGTTCAGCTGCGAAACGTAATTGATTTCAAAAGGTATTTTTTACGGATTTTTTGAGTTTGACACGGTAATAATTTTACGACTCGTTAAGGTGCCAGTTGCAAGAATTCTATGAATTATCTCCCGCTATTAAGCATAGGCACACATATCGTGCGTCATACTTAACAATTGGTTCATGCTTCAGCGTGCCGCCTTCATCGAGATCGATGAAACATACGGGAAGTTTGGAGAGCACGAAAAAAATAAATAAATAAATAAATAAATAAATACCGTAAAAGCTCTATTAAGCTCCGGGGGGGGGGGGGGGGGGGCTTATTTAATTTGAGACCTTATTGGCGGGGGCCTTATTAGAGAGGGCTGCTTAATAGAGAGGGGGGGGGGACTTACTCGCCGTTTTCGTCTTATAATAGTTTTTGTACCAAACTCAAACAACTGCAGTGAAAACTGATTATTTAATAAAGAGCATCAAGGAGTATTATGTATTTGAGTGCAGATTTGTTTAAAAATAAACCAACTGGGCTGCATGAAGTGGATTTCGTAAGAGGGAGTAGGAGGTAGGGGGGGGAGTTATCAGAGAGGGGTGGGGGCTTATTTCAAAAAACGACTTACAAACTGAGGGCTTATTAGAGAGGGGGGCTTAAAAGAGCTTTTACGGTAAATAAATAAATAAATAAATGAATGAATAAATAAATAAATGAATAGATTTAAGCTAATTATGACGAGAAATAGGAAAACGGTTTGACTCTATAATAAAGTGCTGAACATGAGAGGAATTTTCAACGTTCGCACAATGGCCATGAGATTACCCCAAACAAATCCCAATATAGACATAACGTTACCCTAAGGCAACTTAGGGTAGCTTAGCCAAGTAGTTTTCCTCTTATGAACTGACAGTAAAATCGTGTTTGAGAAATTCATCAGCCAGAATTGTTTACGTCATTTTCTGGATCATCTACTGGTCTCACTCTGAATGACTTTATGGTATCACGCAGGGTCAGCAAATAAAACGCCCACCGGTGAATAGTTTGACTGCGGCCTCTTGCGTTGCGCAGAGCAGAGATCGATTCAGAGGAATCTAATTTCATGCACCTTTATACGACAACCGGATTACCGATAGTACCACTGTTACCGGTGACGATAATGACGACGACGACGACGACGGTGATGATGACGATGAAGATGATGATGATGATGATGATGATGATGATGATGATGATGAAGATGAAGATGAAGATGAAGATGAAGATGAAGATGAAGATGAAGATGAAGATGAAGATGAAGATGAAGATGATGAATCAAGTTCAACACCTGCAAAATCACCTTCATTTGCAAAGAATGGTTGACAACAAATGTAACCTGCGTGGCAAGTGCTAGAAAGAGAAAGGGGAGGAGGGGATGGGGAAAGAAGGCGCGCGCGCGAGGCGATGGGGCCGTGGAAAGGTGTGTATTCTCTCCCTCCCATCGCGTTTCTGTGTACTACGTCCCAACTTTCTTTTTTTTTTTTTATTAATGAAATGAAGTTAGTATTGCGCACATCATTTCAATGTTCAAAACCAAGAGGTGATTATGGTCGATATCCGAGTCAAAGATACGCCGAGTCTTGCTACTAATCCAGACGTTTCTAAACCAACCAGGATGCAATGAAAGTTTAATCAGTGTAAAACTGAAGAGAAAACATGATCCACCTTGCCGTGTAACAATTATTCTATCCACCTAACCGCATATAAGTACGCTAATAAATGTATTATGATAAGTAACATGCAAGAACCAACGCGAGTTGGTGTTATGTTTCATCTTCATGGCCTACTGATACCAAATTCTTTGCTGATAATACGAATTGGGAACTACTGTTTACTTTAGATTCATTAAGTTACTAATCAATCGGCTAACGTTTAACTCTAGAAAAATCCAGTAATGCCAGGATATACGGTGTTTTTCCGAAAAAACGCGTCCTGACTTTCTTGAAAAATGGTTGAAGCGAAAGAGTTATATCTATAGCGCAAGTACTTCTCGTTAATGTAAGGCAACGAATTAAATCGACATAAATTTACACATGGAACAACGGGCCAGAGAAGTAATTTTGGCAGTTACTCGCCTAATAAAACTTTAACAGCCTACGTTAATAATGCATGAGTCTAGTCTGAATGCTGATTGGTCGAAAGCAAACGTCTCATTTCTGGTTGGCTGAAAACGTTTAAGTGCGACAAGGTATTCCAAAGCAATTACAAAGCTCTACGGACACCAAACCATTATCCTACAGAAAACACGATTAATTTTCACAGTTACTGACAAACCAATTTTTGATTACTGAGTTATACTTTAAGCAATAAAATCAAAGTTGATTTTTGCATCATGCGACCCCCTCCCTAGAAGCAATCCTAAGCATTGAACTTTCGTTACTCAGTCCTTTAGGAGTTGACCGCTTTCCACTTCGTTGACACCAGGGGACTGCTTACCATTTTCCAGAAAAATCCGGATTGAATGACCGTTGAAAAATGGTAATCGATTTTCCGAATTTGCTGACCAACCGGATGAGATCGGCGCTTACCGCAATTTAATGGCCGGCGTTCCATCCCGCGCACTCACCGAGAATGGACCTGGAACAGAACGATTCGCGCAAATGGTAAGAAAATTTCCGGAATTCCATTCCGAACGGAAAAAGAGGACTACAAATTTCCGGATTTTCTGGCAAATGGCCGAAACCCCTGCTTCAGTTTAGGCTAACTCATCTGATTGGCTGGGCAAGGGTTATCTAATAAAAAAATAGAATTATTCCGTCGAGGGACTATCGGCTAATACTAGTCCTGCGGAAGTTTGATATTGTTAAATTAAATATTCGCACAAGAGACGAAGTTTCGAGGGTTTCTGTGGTAGTTTTAAGGACATAAAACTTGCGATGAGGTATAACAACCAGCCGATAGCCTCGAGGCGGTAACATTCTACTAATTTTATTGTTTAACCACTAAATCTTCTTCCGCAGACAATCCACGGAACTTTTACAGCTCCCCAATCTGGCCCTTAAGTTAAAAGGTAGAAATAAAAAGGTGAATATAGGTGTGGGATAAAAATATATTACAAGTATTCCGTTTTTGTGATGAAGTATAAGAATAAATGGGAGATTTTTCATGGACGAGCACGATCTATTTCGCCTAATGAACCCCGATGGCTGATAGTATCGGTGAGGGTAAAAGGAGGAATGAGTTTGCGGAATGGCATGTGGCATGACTTGCGGAATGGCATAATTATGCAGAATGTAATATATGCAGATTGACTCAAAGAAATGAATTAACTGAAAGCGCGCCCTTTCCTATCTCTAGTTAATAATTCTACAGTTAATAATCTTGGAACTCGCGATTATTGATCGTGTCTGACAGAGAATAATCGCAAGCTAGTTGCCGAACAAGGTCACAACAAAATATTGAAAACAAATTGGTCAGAATTTGACCGAGAAATATTTCACTGTTGAGTACTGCTCTCTGATCGAAACTTTTGTGATTGCGTTACATTCAGATGTAACCTGTGACATGAAATCGTATAGGGCAGAGGTTTTTGACAGTCAGTTTTTAGTTGAAACGAGAATTGTAAAAGCAGGTACTGAGTGACTGTGAATAAATGAATTGAATCGAAGTGACTAAAAGGAAATTTATTACCTAGAGGAATAAATGATTTTATGCGCCTGGCAATGCTGGTTAATGTTTTACTGACTAGGGTCAGTTTACATACGGGACTCTAATTAAGGGCATACATAAGTGGAATAGGACAAGTTGCAGGCCTCTTTTTCTTCAGCTCCACGAAGGAAACGGTTTTTTTTTTTCGTGAGTTTGACTGTAACCCACATGTTCGGTACATCTCCACGGGGCTTGCTTTGATTTAAATTATTATTATTTTACAAATGGCCCTACCCTTGAGGTGATTAAATTTCTCTTGAGTCAGCTGTTGGATTTGCTTTAAT
>JAEMWC010001140.1:167500-192500 GCA_016490735.1 Pachyseris speciosa | reverse complement strand
TCGTGGATCTTACGTTGCAAATCTTTATTTTCCGAGCAAAAATTTCAAAAATTGTTATTTACTAAGCTTAGTTCATGTAAGCCCGTCATCATTTTCAAAGAAAAAGAAAAAGAGACAAAGCAAAACAAATCGTTGTATCCGTTCCAAAAAATCGAGGACCAGAAGAAGCAAAAGGGTATTCGGGGCGATTGGCGCATCATTCATTTAATATTCTTGCCCTAAAGTCTTAGACCGTCAACAGACACACAAAAAAAACTTTTATTATTATGAAAATCATATCTAATAAAACAGATCGACAAGTAAAAAGTAATAGAATACGAGATTTAAGTGATGTTGGCAACGTTATAAGGATCTTCAATTCAGTAGAATTCGAAAATCATCATTTATTAATCATTTGATTATCAATTTGTTAATCAGCGCTACTCACTGAAGCTATGGGAAGAAATCAAGTCTTTTAAGACTTAAAAGGTTTTTACTGCAAGTTGTTTATCTTATATGTTCAATCACGACGAGAAGAATATACACTTTATTCAGAATTTTAACTCTTACCAGCCTATTACCACTTTCTTTGAAAACGGGGTCAGTGGACTGCTTTCGGAAATAAATAAAATTTGCCACAATTTTCGTCAGAGATTGTCAGATTTGTTTCTATCGAGTTTGTATCTACAAGAGAATTCCGTTTGTACGACAGCCAACGGGCCGTGAGAATTTGGCTGTGTTGACGGACGTATTAAAGGAGTAGGGACAAATTTATTGGCTTGTCTCTTTTAAGTGACCAACACTCAGGGTCTTTAAATACCAACACTCGGGTCTTTAAATAATTGAGGAGAAAGTGCTGCCTTTGTAATGACATCTGCAAATGGTTAGACTTTCTAGTCTTCTCGGATAAGGACGATAAACCGTAGGCCCCGTCTCACAACTCTTCATAATTGATTCTGCGGGACGTTAAAGAACCCACGCACTGTTCGAAAAGAGTAGGGGAGGTAGTCCCCGGTGTGGTGGTCTATCTCTACTAGAATGTAGTTATGGGGAGGGATTTGCAGTTACGGGCTTACAGTAATTGGCACAAGCTGTTGTAGTGCCCTGCCAGGTCTCTGGCGAAGCTAATGGATAAAATAAGTGAGATGAGCATAACTGAAATGTACACGCGGGAACAAACGTAAAATACAATCCAAAATAATTCCACGTTGTACTAAGTATTAAAAACAGCAGTCATGTGAAAAACATAATAACAACATAAGTAAAAAGTTAGGTTAAGACGCCTGAAAGGTCAATTTTCCATATGCTGTTCTTAAAGGCCTTCAAAGTTCTATAGTAGTTCTGTATGACTCTTGGAGAAGATTCCACAGCTTTGGTGTTAAGTAACCACGTGATTTCAGACCGTAGGTTGTGGTATTGACCTTAGAAAGTATTAGAATGTCAGTTCCCCTCAGATCGTATTTAGTGTTTCTAAAATCTGGTAATTTTTTTATGCTTTTAGGAACATGATCACGATTAATAGCTTTGAAAACCGTACAGAACATTTTTGCGAGTCTTTGATTAGTCAGTGACGGTAAGCTTATCTTATTTGGTAGTTCCTGGTAGTTCGTTTGTTTTTCATTAAAAAGAAATCAGAGGGCACGACCGCTTGCTTTTCCCAGTTTAACACTGGCACTTTTGCTACCGCAAAAGAAGAGTGGAAAATTGCTGCGTCCATCATCGATGCCGGATCTTTTGATCTTCATGGCGGCGCTTGGTATTTGTTCGGTCTTGATTGCCCTACAGGCTTCAAATTATTGCAATCTTTAAAGAACAAAGAAGCCAGAGCTATGAGCCACACTTTCATGAATTTTCAAAATTGATACCACTAAAGAACATACACGTCGAGCATGCGTGAAAAGGAGAAGAATACGTTTTGATTCTTTGCAAATGTATCAGTTTCTAGTGTACTTTTGCTTACCTGCGAGTGGTGTCAAAATGAGTAACTGAGAACGGATGAAGCTATATCGAAGGCGTTTATCGAGGGTCGAACACATATGTTTATGGAAAAGCGGTCGAACAGTCTGGTACTAGGTTTAAAGGTTTACCGCCGATCACAATTTATGTGTACTCTTCGACTTTCGATCAACGCCCTCGATATAGTTTTACAAACTGAGAAACTCCAGCGTAGACTAGAAGATATTTGATGCAGGAGTCATGGGCACCTGTCCGATAATTAACTATTATTCTACGAGAGCGCGCTGGATATGAAGTGATAGATAACCAACGAGGCGCGTAGCGCCGACTTGGTTATAATCATTTCATATCCAGCAAGCCGAGTAGAATAATTGTTTTATTAAAAACTCTACAACGCCTAGTTGAGAATCTGAACAAAAAGCGAGAGAAAGGAACCAGAGAAAGGGAAAACCGAAAAAAGGAAACATTGGCCAATGGCCATCACATGACTGCCTCAAAAAGGGCTCGTAAACCTTCCGGTGTGTTACAACGTTTCTGGGCAAAGTTAAATGAATTCAAACAAACTACGGTCCGAGAACAGCGTGGATTCCATTTGTATTTCGGTTCCAGTTTCGGTGTTTCTACTCGTTAATTCCGCTGCGAGACGATTCATGTTTTAATGGCTGCCGGTTTCGAGGGAAAATTTTATTCAGCTTTAATTTCTTTATTTGTTCATGTGTTCATTGACCATGTTAGGTAGTGCAGGTATATGAGCTGATAGCCTGTGTCCGGCTAGCCAATGAAAATGCTTGAAATCTAATATCCTTGGTTCAGTTTTTAATAACAGTACGTATTTGTATATACCACACAAGTGAATAGTGCTTTTTGCGCACTCTGATTGGTTAACTCGGAGGTGATTAGCAAGTAATATTCACCTCCCAGCAGCCGGCGCGCGCGATTTTACCATTTCCGACCGCTTGTCGGTATATTGTCACAGATAATAGAATGTTTTGGTCCGCTAATTATTTAACTTGTGTGGCATATACTAAAACAATTATTCACCTCAGTGTCGGTGAAAGTGGTGGATATTTACCTCCACTTCGGTGAATAATTGTTAATTATACCATACCATAAAAAATGCAGTGAATCAGAATGCAGGAAAGTAAGAGAAAATAAAGGAGGTTAGAGAGTGCATCCGCCATATACGCTTTATTACAGGGGTAATCCGTCTTAGGTTATTTTTTTCGCTTCCGCGAAAAAGGATGCCCACGCGCGTGTATTTTCATCTGTTTATGTTATTGGCTATCACCTACCCACATGCATGGGATTTCCGAGGCTGGCAAGTGATCTAAAAATAACCTGGGACGAACTACCCCTGACGGCGCGTATGAACGGCGCAGATGTACTCTCTAACCTCCTTTATCTTCTCTTGAGGAAAGCCATTGTATATTCTTCGGTTTTCCACCCTTGCTTCCCGTCCTACATTGAGCTAAATCCAATTATCTCGTGGGATACTCCATGGTATACCTTTTTTTTTTTCTTTTTTTTTTTTTTTTTTCATTGACGCTGGCTATCATTAGCTGCATACTGGTTATGTCCTGGGTATATACAAAGCCAATTATTAATCTTTTCCCCCTATTTACAAGTAACACTCTAATTGGCAATGAAAATTTTTTTTTTTTTTATGACAGAAGCCACATTATTACATGTATAAGCATCATTATAAACATTACTTGAAATATCATTATTATTATTATTATTATTATTATTATTATTATTATTACAAGTGAAACCTGAAATAACAATATATAATTATATATCCCATAAAAAGGTAGATATAAGGCAAAGAAACAAAATGATGGTCGAAAAGGGTAACTTTTAATGCCATATATTACGGCGAGACATGACTAACCTTCTTCAGGGGCAACACTGAAGCAAAGTAAAAATGAAGAAAACGGTTACAATACAGAAATAGAAATAATAGACGTGTACTGAAGCGGCTACCAAAAAAGGGGCATTCCCAAGGTGGTAAGAACAATGACAAGTTGTGATGAATTTGCAATTTTGTTAGACTCTGCAACAAAGTTAAGACATAAGTAGATACTGCTACGTAAGGGGTAGAACCAGAAGAAAAAAGTACAATCAGTTGAAGGTTCAGAACCCCTGCCCACCCATTCATGCACTACTGACTTATTATTTAGACCTTGTAGACTATGTTTCTCTCACTTAACTTCTCATGGTTTTGAAAGTTATTTGTTGCTGAGCCAGCACGCCAGAGCTTACTAATAAATGTAAAAAAAATAGTTGTATTGAAATTTGGGAATTAAATGTTGTACAGACGGAAGGTTGTATTCATATTTTTGTGGATATTTCTTATGAGTGGGCTTGGATCGAGGCAAGTGTACTTGTACTTCTTTGGGAAAATAGTTGACAATTTTCTTTATTATTTTTACCTTTTTTAGTTTTTGCATATTAATTCATTCATACCAGAAATCACAAGTGTTAGTTGAGAGAGAGAGAGAGAGAGAGAGAGAGAGAGAGAGAGAGAGAGAGAGAGAGAGAGAGAGAGAGAGAGAGAGAGAGAGAGAGAGAGAGAGAGAGAGAGAGAGAGAGAGAGAGAGATGCTTTGAAAACACGCCTATCCGCTCTTGTTCTGACAGTTTTTTTAGTTCACGATAAACCAAAAATTAAATGTTTTGCAATTTTTTTCTTTTTTCATCGAATCATAGATTCTCCACACCTCGCGATTCACACGTCATTTTGTTTAACCAATTACAGAAAGTGAATCGACCTTCTGAAACGAAGCCACGGTTTGCTTGCGACAGCGCTGTAGCTGTGGTGAAAGTGGCATTTGCGGTCAAGTTTAACAAAGTAATGGGAAATTTCTAGTCCGAAACTTAACTACATTCAAAACGGTGAAATGATTTTGAAATTTGGTTCATCCTGTCTCATAAAACCTTAGACAAGTCAGTGGATTAACGAGCACATGAACGCTGTGCGATACCTCGTTCGACTCTCTCGTTCTGCCACTTCGACTAGGTCACCTGAAGATGTGTTAGACTGTGAAAAGATTTGTGTGGTGAAAGAGCTGTGCTGAAAATCTGAAAAGGTCGCCAAAATGGGAGATTTGCCGTCAAATTCAACTAAGTAATGGAAAATTTCTAGTCCGAAGCATAAAACTTTAGATCAAGTCAGTGGATTAACGACGTCCACGTCAACGCTGTGCGATACCTCGTTCGACTCCACTCTCCTTCCGACACTTCGACTAGGTCACCTGAAGATGTGTTAGACTGTGAAAATATTTTTTAACTGGCCACTCTGGGAAGAATTATATCAAGGCTTGATGGACGGCTTTTTGGATGTATCTAAAATGTTGTGAAAGGGATTGTATTCGCGCCGCGACTGCATTCGACAACACGTAAATTTTCCCGCTGTGCTTTGAGCATGACTAAATACGAAGGACGTGCGATTTACGCAGTGGCCCGATGTAGCCTCTTCGACGATTGGAGAAGGTATTTACCGTTGACCTTTTATTTAGTCGTTTTCTTCAAAAAACTTACGGTCAACCGATAAGCCAGATAAGCGTTGTCTTTGTTTATGTGCCCGACTTTTGTATGGCTCGGCAAGAAGTTAAGCCTACTCTCAAATTTGGTTTTCAAGTTTATCGTCAATTTGTTTGTGAAGAAGGTTTTCAGGATTTCTGTGTTGGACCCATTCTTATAGCAAATTACATTTTAATTTCCCCTCAATTTAAAAATAGATTCAAATGAAATTTACCGTAAGCTTAAGCTTATAATTTATTGTTGTAAATAGGTTTTTCCTCAGACTACCATTGTAAATAGGTGCCACAAACCAGAAGCGTAACTCTTTGTAAAACTGCCAAATCTATTAAAACAATTATTTGCTAATCTTTCTTTGTTTTTTCGACTGGTTCTTGGTCGGTTTTGACATAAACTTAAGTACTTGACGTCTTCAGAGTCATTAAGCTTAGGTACTCTCCGCGTTTAGCGCGCACGTACACGAACTCGCACAAACAGCCGTGATTTTAAAACTTTTCTCTGCTTCTGCATGCTGAATCTTTGACATACAATTTTTAGCTTTATAAAATTGAATTAAATTATGTGAATCCCCATGCATTACAACCTCTGTGAAAACGTTTTTTGTAGTACAGTAATTTTTCAGATACAATAAAATGTTTCGCCACTCAAATTAAACTTATGTGTCGGAATCGTGTAATTCATTAGGGTAATCCATTTGAAAGCACGAACTGTTCCAGTATTTGTTTATGCGCAACTATTTTTCTTAGGCCAATACTTTGAATAATGGCCTTATTGTACACTTTGTTATAATTGTAATAGGGAATTTAGTTCATGGACAGTATAAAATAAAGTTTTGATGTCTGTGCGAATGAAGATAACGTTTTAAGTTCCGGTTGAAAATAAAGTAATCATTTATTCCGTCACTGTTTAAGATACGTTTTTAACCTTCAAATATCGTATTTAGTAAAATTACTGAGCTTGCATCGGTTGCCTTAAGCAACTTTAATTGTTTCATTTAATGTTAGCATTAATTTAATTTCATTCGCATTGCTGCAACTTCTAGTTTAAGTTTTATAATTTCAAGAATTAAACAACACTTTTAAGGTGGGACGTGCATTTAAGTGTACCACAAACGCGCTTTTTTGTTTGTTTTGTTTTTTAACAAACAGCAACAACTATCTGTATCAACTTACCTTCTCAAGTATGCATTGTCCCTGAGCAGACAGCAGCCATAAAAAAACAATAATTAAAAAAGTCGTAAAAAAGTTCCGTTTAAAGAAAATGCAAGTCCAGTCCGTGGAATTTTTTTTCCAGCTAACCTTTTGTGGCGCGGCGTCGCAGTGAACAAAAAGCGCGCGAAAGTATAGCCTCGTTTTCGTTCTTTCCTCCAGGCCCTCTCCTCTGAAAAAAGTCTTAAACATCGATCCTCGCCAAAAGCAATTGAAATTAGAAGAAACTGACAACGCCATCATAAAGAGCATACTCTCAAGCCTTAGGCAAAATTTTCTTTTATTCCTACCTCAAATGGTTGTTGAGCAGGAAGCTGACAAACTTTTCAGTTAGATTTTCTACTGCCGCACTTTTTTAGGAAAAAGTAATCATGGCCATTTTTTAAAACACTATTTATTAAACTACAACTTCGCTTAAAAATATTCTTGGAGAAAGGTTCTAGTAAACTTTAAGAGCGAATATTAAACTTCGGTCCGTTCTGGTCACGTGACCGATGACGTCACAACATTAAAATTGTCAAAAATGTATATTTCATAAAAATATCTACTAATATCCAAATTTTTGTTTCCTCGCGTTTAATGCAACGCATTAAATATATACCCCCTTAATATTTATATTTTGTTCGGTACAATGGCTCACACCATTGTGCTTCAAACCACGTTGACTGCTTTCTCAATAACAAAATAATTTCGTCACAGTGTGCAAAAACGCACTTGTGAGCAAAGTCACGTGACCAATGACGTCATCGCCCTTGGTCTTGTACAATAATTAGTTTATGGTAAGACTTATCTCTAGACAACGTGGGGGTCTTGCTGCCCTCAAACTGACCAAGTTATCTGGGATTGACGATTTTCCAGCTGCAAAGGATTCTGGGAAGGTTCTTATTATAATTATATATTGTTATTTAATTATTATTATTATTATTATTATTATTATTATCATTATTTCCTTGGTCTTCGGAGGAGGGAAGGGCACGAGGTCTTGTAACGACGTCTCTCAATTAGAGCACCACACTTATGTATATCATCGAGTCTCACAAACAAACAAAAAACCACAGTTTAGTCGATCAGAAGGAAGTAAAGAAAAAGACCGCTCGTAAAGCAATCTTACGGCGATAACAGCTTCATAAGGAGAAGCAATGGTAAATCTTCGCAAATGGTTTCTTTTTTTTTTTTTTTTTTTTGGAAGTGAAATTAATTGTTCATTTTATCCTCGGATACGCTGATACGCTAATCCACTGATCCACCTGATCCGCCACTGATCTATCCATCCAGTGACATTCTTATTCCGGCATATGATATGTTGACTATAACAACAAAATTTACTTGCTTATCCATATAGCTAGCCACCCCGCAACTGATGTGTTCATATACTTGCTGGAATAATATGTTAACATTTTACCCAGTTTGGGTTCATACCCTTTTGAATGTTCCTTGTTTGTTTTATTCTTTGATTGCACCTGGCGTCACGGCGGCCATTTTGGTGGAAAGAACAATAGCGAAAAAGTCTTTTGGGAAATTGACTCTATTATTATGCAAATCTTGAACTACATTTTTCTATTGGTTTGGCACCAACATGGCGTCTTATCACGTGAGTGCAATCACGGAATTCCGTTTATTTGGCATTTCTTGAAGCGCCCCAAATCCTGAGATAATGCATGGAAAAACCAATCCGATTAAAATTGCATATGTACAGGGTTGGAAACTAAATAATCCTCCCCCCCCCCCCCCACCCCCTCACCCCCAAGTCAAACAAATGAATATGGTTATCCTTTTTCTCATTGAAGATGACTTCCCCTTCGGCCTCCCTCATGTGTTCGACAGGCATATCCTGTTGAGCTGTAACGTTTACCTGTAATCGCTTTCTTGAGCTTCCTTCCTTGAAGACTGGTCTTAGTTCTTGCCCTCTTGACATCGATCATCCGTTTGTTTGTGGCTTGGTCTGGATCAAACACCATTCCAGTTGTCAGTTTAATCGATAAATATACATTACAATTCTTACCCCGCGTTTAGACTTGAGCGTTTTACCAAGGTATTGGAGTATATATTTTGCGTGTGTAAACGCCAACTGATACCATGGTAAACGCCGCCCGAGAAAAGAAAGTTAAACAAGGCAAAAGTTCGATTAACCCTGTGATCAGGCATGATTTAGGTCGGGAACCAAGGTTGAGATGCGCTCCGCTCATGGTCTCATGGCATTTCACATCCCGTGGTGTGTCAGTCTCATTCGATCACGTTTTCGTGATTTTGCTTTCACGTTTGTTTTTGATCTACCTACGAGTCATGCAAATCCGGACCAACCTCTCGGACAAAGCAATTGAACGTACGTCTCGGTATTCTGAAGTTCTCTTTCTACCAATCTTCAACGAAATTTCCGTATAGGGGTTTCAAACTAAAATTGGTTTCTCGGCCATGACCAATTTGAAGCAAAATCAATCGGTTTCGCCTCGACTTCTTGAGGTGCTGTAAACATAAGAGCCGCTGAAATCTTGATACCTGAGTTTGCCGTTCAAGAACAAGAAAATAAAACGCGAGGACTACAAGAGCCCCAGCTTATAAATGCGAGCACTTTATGCATGGATTAAATTAGAATTTTCCGCCCATTCGATTTGATCGTTATCGTAATTGATGACAGGTTTACCTTGGTTATTTGAGCCAAGGTTTAGTCATTATACGTTTACCTCGGTAAATGCCCAAGTGTAGACAAGTGTAGTTTGCGAGTAAACATCTTCGTGAGTCGTAAGTATTGGTCGCCATCGTCGCCATCAGATCTTGTTCGATTCTTAGCGGCGTGGTCTGTTAATGACCATATTAGGTACTTTATTGAGTTATGACTTGAAAGGCGATTTTATTTATTTACGAAGCGAGATATTTCCGTGTATGTGCCAGCCTTTTAAAACTTTCGGAATGTGTATGTTTACGTTAAAATTACATTTTGTCAAGAACAATCAGTTACAGTTTTATTTTGCTCAAAATGAAATTCCACTCGCCTTGATCGGGCGAGTAAACTACGATTTGCACTTGCCCGGAGGGCTTGATACTCAAAATATAATCGATTGTAACTTGGTAGCCTTTTAAATGGACATGTCATCGGCTTCCCCATGAGTTCGACATCCGGGTAACCAGGGGGTTGTAAAATCAGGAGGTGACAGACAGACAGACAGACAGACAGACATGTTTTTATTTGGAGTCTTATACAATATATAGTACATCGACTATGAATTCCAAATAACTAAAAGTTACAAACAACAAAAATTGTTACTTAATTAATTATTAATTAAGTTGTTAATTGGTTAAGTCCTAGAGTATTTACTTTTTGCCGTCTTCCTCTATCCTTTTTTCAAAGCATTCGAATATATGTTTTGCTATTAGCTTTTGTATTCTAGCATTTCCGCTAGGGGGGTTTATTAGAAACATGAATATTTTATTAGGTGACATTCTGCTTATTTTTATTCCACATTCTTTTTCCAAATAATTAAGTAACGAACGACTTTTTTCCTGGTAAGCAGGGAATATATTCAGAAAATGGTATTCGTCCTCCATTTCTATTTTACAAATTGGCCAAATTCTTCCTGCAGGTTTCTTGAATGATCTCGAATAACGTCCTGTCTCTATGGCTAATTTGTGGTTGCTAAGTCGCAGTTTTGTTAGAGCTATTCTGTGTCGTATATTGGTAACCTGATGTAGATAGTCTTCACATTTGTAATTTTCTATCGTTTTGAATAACCGGTAGGTTCTCATTTTGTTGCTTTGGTTAGCATCTTTTCTGATGTCGTTATTTATTTCACTTAGCCATCTTTGTAGTTCAATATCCTTAAGTCGTTGCCTGATCATATTTACAGTTCCTATGCCTGCATAGTGTGCTTTCATCCAGAGTTCTCCTAATCCTATCTGTTCCAACAAGTTTTTTATTTTTTTGCTCCAAGAAAGCCTTATTTTCGTTCCATTTGATATCATTGTATGCTGTTTGGGATAATTTCTTTTCATTTTTGGTTAAGGTTAACCAGAACTTAAAGTTCCTACATTGGGCTTCAATTATCATTGGGAACCTTCCTGTCTCAGCCCTGCACGCATTGTAATTGCAGTATTTATTAACTCCCAGCAACCACTTTAAGAATTTATTTTGAATTAATTTTGCCGGATCCTTTTCTAATTTCCAATTGCAATCAATCCCCCACACTTCACTCGCATAAAAGAGTATGGGAAATATCAGTGCATCAAATAACTTCATCGTTAATTTTAAATTTTCTCTGAAGTGGTCTCCCATCTCTTTTCGTAATTTATAGAGTGCTTTAAGTGCAACTTTCTTCAACTCTTGCCTAGCGAGATTAAAGTTTCCAAAAGGAATATCAAATGTTCAAGCAAGCAACCGTGGACAATAATCCTGCTGGTATACGTTGGATCAAACTGGTGATATGATCGGCGTAATAAAATCAACAGAGAGTGTAAAAGCAAGGGCCGATACAACGTAGAATGGTTTTAAGTTTTGTGTACTATATTTCGGCTGGCCAAAACAGCCTTCTTCAGGTACAATGAGAATTTACATTGGAAGGGGTGTTTATGTAGTTATATACCGGAAATACGTAAAACTAAAATGATTGACAGTGTAAAATAAAATACTAAAAAAAAGGTAAACTCATAAGAAAAAATTAACTAATATGTTTCTTCGCGGATGTTAAGACCTTCAGGATCAATTGTTCTGCCATTTGAAATTAAAAAAGCTTCCCTGGCCTTACGGATTGAGTCTCTGTTACAAAATATTTTCTCAATGGGATTAATTGCATGTCATTAGCAGTGTGGTTAGGAGAGGAGAGGAAATGTTCCGCAACTGTGGTAAGTTTAGATTTGGTGTTAGGGTTATCTATGGTACGGCGGTGTTCATTAAATCGGTCTTTTAAACGTCGTTTAGTTTCTCCTATGTATTGTAAATTACAGCGGTTGCACTGAATCATGTAAATGAGGTTTTTAGTGTCACAGGTAAAAGGACTCATTATGAGTCCTAGATATTTATAGGATTTGACATTTTCCAGTTCATCAGCCCCGTATCTGAACAAGTAAATTGTTTAAAGACTTACCACAGTTATTAAAAATCATAATTTTCGTCTTGTCTAAATTTACACGTAAATAGGTGTCTCTCAGCAGAGTTCCCTCCCCCCCCCCCCCTCCCCTGACATCCATACCATCAAGCCTTCTCTTCTGTTCCAAATCATTTTACTGCTTTAAAAGAAGGTCCCGCTGGGAGAAAGGTCTAGATATCAAAAGGGCATAAAGATTGCAGACAATATTATATGCGTAATGATGAGAGACCAGCAAAGTTGGGAAATTTTAAGAAAAACGTTTCGCCAAAAAAATGCCTTCAGGTGGGGTCAGTTTTGAATTAGCTGTCACGTTATAAATCATGTTTAATTGTCAGCCGGCAAAATAATGCCGCTTTCATTACTAGTTCTTGACTGCCTCTGCCATGCAAACTTTGATATGGGGTTATTTTAATGTCCATTTCCAAAAATCATTGAACCTCTCGTTCGTGGACAGGTTCTTACCGGAGGGGTGGGGGTACTCCCTTATATGGGCTATATAGGTATGTGCGGCCCCAAAGGGTATGGTTTTAGGCCGTTTTGGTCTGGAATGGTTTGTTCCTGAAATGAGTATGCTTTTTAGAAGAAGCTACTTCTTCATCATCAGGCGATAAGACCATTTTACCACAATTGCTAGTAATCTCGCAATCTTATTGGCTAATTTATCGTTGTCGATAAGAGTCTAGACAACGCTGCTTGCGTCAACGTGTCGCGCAATGCCTGTTTTCAGCTCGCGCTCTGAAATTAACATTTTCTTTGACGCTGATATTGTGCCAAAAAAAGAAATCGAATGTGGTTTAGCGTTGTCTATACTCTTATCGACAACGATATTCGTCATCACAGTGGTCAAAATTTGCTGTGGATCCACTCGGCTGCGCCTCGTGAGTCCACAACATTTTGACCACTGTGATGACGAATATCATTGTCGATAAGAGTATAGACCACGCTTAATCCCATTCGATTTGTTAATTAACAAAAGAGTCACAAAATCCCTTCTCAAATTATGTTTACGCCAACCGTGTACCTGAAATAGGTCTGAAATAAGGTAAGGGTTTCAGGAAGCGGGCCACACACCCCACCCAGTGTTTCTGGGAGTACACCCCACCCCCCTCCCCCCCACCGGGCCCGGAGGTTTTTAAAAGACACAACCCCCTAAACTTGGCTAATTTTTGGGTTCTCTTTCTAGTGAGTCGACATATTTTCGTTAGTACATATACTGGCCAATGTCAAAAGTTGAAAAAGCCGTGGGTCTATTGAGATACTTTTCACTGTCTCATTTTATCGTAGCTTTCGTTGTAGTCACGGCTGAGTTGCTCAAAGCGTAGTTAGCGCTAACTATTAGATAAGATGTATTAAAACCTGTAGGTTGTCACGGTATTTACCCATGTTAGCGCTAACCATGCTTCGAGCAACTGGGCCCAGGTGAGGCATTTTGTTCCTCAACATACCTTGATAAATATTTATCTTGCGTTAATCTTGGCTTATTTATCCTATGGTTTAATAGCTTGGGGACAGGCGTCAATAACACATTTAACAAAAATCTTATTGCTTCAGAAAAAGGCTCTCCGTTTCATACTATTTGCTAATAGGAATGCTCATGCCATTGCTCTTTTTATTGCTGCAAATGTCCTGCCAATTAGTTTTCTCTATTTTAAGTCCGTATCTTACCTAATGCACGATATTCATACTGATACTGCACCCTCTACAATCGTTAATTTGCTCTCGCTGACATCATCTATTCATGCATATAGTACAGGATCAGACTTGAAAAATAATATGTACATCAAAAAGTTTAATCTTCAAAAATGAAAAAGACAAGCTGTCCGAAATTTTGGCGCTAAATTATGGAATGAGCTACCCGGTAGAGAGATATGTCAATTAACAAATCGAATGTGGTTGATCGTTGTCTGTACTCTTATCGACAACGATATTCGTCATCACAGTGGTCAAAATGTTGTGGACTCACGAGGCGCAGCCGAGTGGGTCCACAGCAAATTTTGACCACTGTGATGACGAATATCGTTGTCGATAAGAGTACAGACAACGCTAAACCACATTCAATTTGTTTTTTACCACAATGTCGGCGTCAAAGAAAATTTTAATTTCAGAGCGCGAGCTGACTGAAAGGAGTTGCGCGACCCGTTGACACGAGCAGCGTTGTCTAGACTCTTATCGACAACGGCAAATTAGCCAATAAGATTGCGAAATTACTAGCAATTGTGGTAAATATACAGTTTTTAAGCGAAAATTAGTTAGTATGCTCTTTGAAATATTAAGACAAAGATGATTATACCTTGATGCAACCATGATAACACATGAGAAGAAATTTCGAAATCCTAAACCTTAGCTTGTTTCAAAGCTTGCATTAAATAGATTTGTCTCTCTCGCTTTAACTTACACATATTTTCTCCCCTTTTTCTTTGCTTTTTTTTTTATTATCTGTAATATCTGATTTATAATAGAATTAATTTGGCTCGCCACGACTAGCGTTTTTGGCTAACTGCGTGCCAAGAAATTGTAAATGTCTTGGCTTGTCTTGTAGTGGACTGTAAAGAAAAGAATGAAACTTGTGCAATATGATCAGAAAGTCTCCGTCGGCCCTGCTCGGCGGTTGTCAGCTTTTGACACGGGTCATTTGCTCGTGTTTTGAGCTTGAAACTGAATTAACATGTGTAAGGTGATTCAAAAAGAAACACCGCTAATTGGCAAGAAATTATGTTAAGTTCATAAAGCTTGAATTAGGAACGTCATGCACTCGCCATCTACAATTAAACGGAGGCGGTGAAAGCAGTTTGGGACCGAGTACTGAATACCGTCAGAGTTGATGTTTAAATGAAACTCCTTCAAACTTCTAATGCGAATTTCTCTATTAACAGTTTACCAGGACATGTCGCCATTCAAAATAATACGCAAAAAAATACTGACTTGACAACGAAATCGAGAGATAATTTTGAAATATACAAAGGTGAAACAATACCAAAGATGGGGCTTTTGGCGCGACCAACAAAGCGACCAGATCAGTACGTAACCCAGCAGTAAAGCGGCGCCCTGGTGCAAATTTCGCTAATGCCTTCTTCCCCTTGCATCGATTTGGCAGTACGCACTAATTTTATTCAATACAAAAAGGTTACTGTTGAGTAGAATCACGGAATTCCATCATATCAGCAGGAAGCGTTCAAGTACTGTTTGTGGCATTGCTTTCCTGTTTCCAAGGTATATTATGTCATCTGCGGTAAAATAGAGTTGAGGCTGAACTGACCGCAAATAGCCAATAATTAAAACTCGCGTGTTCTTTTGTTAGGAAATGTCACTGAAAGGTCACTGAAAGAGAAGCTTGACACTTGTGTTACATTTCACGCGTGACTACCGTACTTCCTCGAATAAGCGCCCACGCTATAATAAACGCCCTCCCCCCAATCTCGTACGCAGAGTCTTCAGGCTCTTTGGCCAGCGGTTAGTCGCCAGGAGAGACTCAGGGATAATGGAAAAAAAAAACAGTTTTTTTTTTATTGGCTGGCCCGTAACGGCTTCCATCGTTTTACCCCAGATTCTCTGGGAAAATGGGAGTCCATTATCCCGAGTCGCTCCGGGCGTCTACCCGCTGACCAAACAGCCCGAGGACTCTTGTACTCTGGGTACGAGATTCAGATGCCACGCACCTCTCAGTAACCTCTTACTTCATTGGTTCTTATTACCACGCAGCTCCATTATTTCAGGGCTAGGGTCCATTGTTTCTGTTGTTTGTTTATTGTTTTCTCAGCCAATCCTGTGAACTGTTCCGAGAGCTGCGTGGCGCCTCACGAGATTGCCCTCCCCTGAATAAGCTCCCCTCCCCACGCGCACACTGTAATTTTAAAGTGCCAACAAATTTAGCGAATCGCTCCGACGAAGAGCTGACGCTTGAAACGTTAGCTAATCGAATCCCTGTACGGTGGTCAATTTACATTATCAACTCCGTTGATAAACCAAATTTTCGTTTTTCACTCCCCCACCCACGCTGCACCACAGTTTCTTTAGAAACTAATCTCCTTTATTCATTGTCTCATTAGCTTACTTAGAAAGCCTGAGCGGAAAGAGTATCTCAAAAGTGGCGACAGTCGACCCTGAGGGGACTGTGTACCATGCCTCAGTTCAAGGCTTTGCAGAGACTGTGAAAGGTTTAGAAGCTCATGGATAATTTAAACCTCTATACCTTTGTGAATGAATCATGTAAGGAGCATGGTTTGCAAAACACAAACAAAAAGGCCAATACAGACATACTACAAATGAATAAAGGGGATTCGTTTCTAGAGAAACTGTGGTGCTGCGTCGGTGGGGAAGTGAAACACGAAAATTTGGTTTATCAACGGAGTTGATAATGTAAATTGACCACCGTACAGGGATTCGATTAGCTGACGTTTCGAGCGTTAGCCCTTCGTCGGAGCGAATCGAGGAATTGTGGGTTGTGTATGGTTTATATACAGAAAATGGAGCTACGCTATTGGTGGTAACATGGTAACGTGAAAAACAGGAATAAATTAATTGAATGAAAAGCGCTCGTTGATACCGTGGGGATTAATAAATAATAATAATAATAATAAACTTGTTACTTATATAGCGCAAAATTCATTAAAAATATATGATCTAATGCGCTTTACAATTGATAAAAATCATTAAAAATTAAATTAACTATGCTAAAAATGTAAAACTATATCTAGAGTGCTAATTATATTATAATTACAGAAATAAAAATCACATAACACAGAAATATAAAATCTAAACATTAATAAAATACGCTTGCCTAAAAAGATACGTTTTGAGCTCTCTCTTAAATATGATAATATCATCCATAGCCCTAAGGCTTGGCGGCAAGGCGTTCCATAAAACTGGAGCAGCAACCGAGAAGGCCCTATCTCCACTGGTTTTGGCCGATTTTACTGCGGGCCAGGCAAGAATATTATTATTATTTGATCTTAAATTATAATTAGAGTGTTTAAAAGATAAAAGGTTGCTAAGATAGGCTGGTGCAAGACCATGAAGAGCTTTAAAAATTGTTAAATTGAACTTAAAAATAATTCTAAATTTAACAGGCAACCAATGAAGCTCTATCATGACAGGTGTGATGATCAGATCAGTTTTTGCTCGAGATTTTTACGGCTTTCCGTGGTACCTTGATGTAGGGAAAGGCCGGAGATCGGCATGTGTTGTTTGGAATGGTTAGGGAGATTAAAATGCCGAGCGACAGGTTTGGACGGTCTTTGTCATCTTTCTCAACATCACGAAGATGTTCTCGGAATCGGTCGCCTAGTCGTCTTCCTGTTTCGCCGATGTATAACTTTTTGCATAATGTGCGGGTTATGCAATAGATAACATTTGCGGAGGTACACGTGAAACGATCAGTGATCTTAACAGATCGTTTAGGGCCCGATATTTTGTCAGTGTTTTGAATGAAAGACAAGATTTGCATCGCGAGCGCGCGCATTTAAAAGTGCCAGGTTGTTCAGTTGTTTCGAATGCGCTTTTAACTAGAAAGTTACCTACATTTTTGTCGCGTTTGAATGAAATCAGCGGTGGTTCCGAAAAGATTCTAGCAGTTTCTGGATCATTTTGCAGTATCTTAAAGTTGTTAAGAATGGTGGCTGTAACTGGGTTATTATGCGGGTGAAATGTGAGGGTGAATGGAATTCATGCACTTGAAATTTTCCGCGATTTCAATTTCACCGGCGAAGACAAACTAATTTTCACTATGGATATTACATCTCTATACACTGTCATTCCTAACGGCGAAGGTCTTCAAGCACTTAAGTATTTTTTCGATCAACGCACCGTCAAGGAACCTAGCTTGGAAATGCTACTCCGCCTAGCTGAACTAGTTTTAACACTTAATTGTTTTTCTTTCGCTGACAACTATTACAAGCAAATTAATGGTGTAGCGATGGGCACAAAAATGGGACCTAGCTACGCCAATCTTTTTTGTAGGGTACGTCGAGTACCAATTCTTCAATCAGTACAACGGTCCTAAACCTGAACTCTACGGTCGCTACACTGACGACTGTATCGGCGCAATTTCGTCTAGCAAGGAGGAAATCAACCAATTTATAACCGCCGTTAATTCCTTTCATCCGGCTCTAAAATATACCTGGGAAATTTCGGAAACTTCCCTAGCCTTTCTTGATATCAAAGTTTTTATCAGCGGCAACGGTTTATGTACCAGTGTGCACTACAAACCCACCGATTCTCACAGTTATTTGTTGTATTCATCTTCACATCCATCTCATGTCAAAAACGCCATTCCCTATTCTCAGTTTCTTAGACTTCGACGTCTATGTAGTGATGACTCTGATTTTTCCAACAAATCAGAGGAAATGTGCCATTTTTTCGAGAAACGTGGCTATCCTGATTCTGTAGTTCAATCGGGCCATCACCTCGCTCAGCAGATTGATCAACAGTCAGCACTACAGACGTCACAAAAGGAAAAGAATGACAGAATTCCATTCACCCTCACATTTCACCCGCATAATAACCCAGTTAAAGCCACCATTCTTAACAACTTTAAGATACTGCAAAATGATCCAGAAACTGCTAGAATCTTTTCGGAACCACCGCTGATTTCATTCAAACGCGACAAAAATGTAGGTAACTTTCTAGTTAAAAGCGCATTCAAAACAACTGAACAACCTGGCACTTTTAAATGCGCGCGCTCGCGATGCAAAACTTGTCCTTTCATTCAAAACACTGACAAAATATCGGGCCCTAAACGATCTGTTAAGATCACTGATCGTTTCACGTGTACCTCTGCAAATGTTATCTATTGCATAACCTGCACATTATGCAAAAAGTTATACATCGGCGAAACAGGAAGACGACTAGGCGACCGATTCCGAGAACATCTTTGTGATGTTGAGAAAGATGACAAAGACGCATCCAAACCTGTCGCTCGGCATTTTAATCTCCCTAACCATTCCAAACAACACATGTCGATCTCCGGCCTTTCCCTACATCAAGGTACCACGGAAAGCCGTAAAAATCTCGAGCAAAAACTGATCTTTCAAATTGGCACTCTTAATCCCCACGGTATCAACGAGCGCTTTTCATTCAATTAATTTATTCCTGTTTTTCACGTTACCATGTTACCACCAATAGCGTAGCTCCATTTTCTGTATAAAAACCATACACAACCCACAATTCCTCGATTCGCTCCGACGAAGGGCTAACGCTCGAATTGTCAGCTAATCGAATCCCTGTACGGTGGTCAATTTACATTATCAACTCCGTTGATAAACCAAATTTTCGTTTTCAGCCATACTACAGTTTAACTGTTCAACAGTATGTGCACAGCAAAGGTCATCTTGAAGTGGAAGTTATCAAGAAGACTTGTCAGTACCCACACGCCTATCACACTAACACATTCAGTCAATTTACATTATCAACTCTATTATTCATTGACTCATTAGCTTACTGAGAAAGCTTGATAGCCCAGCGGAAAGAGTATCTCAAAAGTGGCGACAGCTGGCCCTGAGGGGACTGTGTACCATGCCTCAGTTAAAGGCTTTGCAGAGACTGTGAAGGGTTTAGAAGCTCATATCCAATCACTTGAGTTTTTAGAAGAGCATGATGTTTTGGATAATTTAAACCTCTATGCCTTTGTGAATGAATCATGTAAGGAGCATGGGTTTGCAAAACACAAACAAAAAGGCCAGTACAGACATACTACTGTTCAACAGTATGTGCACAGCAAAGGTCATCATGAAGTCGAACTTATCAAGAAGACTTGTTCGTGCCCACACGCCTATCACACTAACACATTCAGTGCTTACCAGCGCAGCCACAATTCCAGCTTGTCTTCTGTGAAAACTATTACACAGTACCAGCAATGGAGCAAACAGTTTTGTCCTGAACTGCAGCCAGTGACCAATGAGCAAACAAAAGAGGACCTCAAGGTGGCAAGAATGCTTAATGTCTTGACAAAAGCAAGACCATCCCAGAACATCAGGGACTTGTACAGGTACAAATGTGATTATGGCTCTTGTGTGATCATTCAGAAAGATATGCTATTGCAAGGAAGTTTAGATGGGTGTCAACGTCGCTTCCCAGCATTCGATGAACTGATGAGAGCCCTTGAAATCAGAAGAGGAGAAAACGGCACAGAGATTGGCCTTGTCCTATCCACTGATTATTTATATGTTCCTGGGGATATTGCAGCAGTGAACCCAGGGACAGATAATGGAATCCCCAGTGCTGATAAATGGTGGCTTCTCCTGGTGAACAAGCCACATACATCAAATAGAAATAGACCTGAATGTCAGATATTTGGATTTTGGCTCAATGAACACACATCTGATGAGTCTAACTCTGCAAAGCCGTTCACTCTTCTACCAAACTCGGTGAAGGTCTACTTTGGTAGCGTTATCTAGGACGACAAAATTCCAGTTGTTGTGCCAGTAGAACTCAATTCAGATTGGCAAAATGGACATGTAGTGTACACATTTACAAATGAGTACTGCAGCAAACTGGATGAGCTGTCCGATGCTTTCAGACGAGAGTTAAATTCATTGGAGTCAGGTGTTGAGGAAAGTGAGGATTCAGACACTGATGGTGATGGTAATCAACAAACAGATGTCCATGAGGTGGAACTCACAGCTATGCAACAAAGAAGGCGATTGCTGAGAAATGTAGATAGTCAAGTCGTGACCTCTTACAGGGAACTTTCAAATCCCCTTCCAACAAGGCAAAGCCGTCGTCTTCAGCATTTGGCTCACACTGAGAGGGAATTGGAAGCAGAACGAAATTGTCTGGAATTTGATGACCATGCAGAAGGAGATACAGAAGAAACATGATTAATTGACATTAATTATCATTATCTTATTACGACTTCAGAATTAATAAGTATATTTGACATTATAATCTATCAAATATTTTCGCTCACGCGCTATTGGTCTAAATGTGTTACATGACTGAATATTCCCCAGCTAAAACTGGGGAATATCTGATTTTCAAAACCGCGCATGTTGTGAAAAATATTTGAAGGATAATAAAGACAATAGCCTCCATTTGGCATGAAAATATGCTTGGATATATGTCCTTGGACATTACCTGTTCCTCAAAGCTCACAGTTTCCCTCGAGCTATGCTCTCGAAAAACTGTTCTCTTCTTGGAACAGGTAATGTACGTCGACAAATATCCAAGCATATTTGCAGGCCAAATGGAAGCTATTGTTTATTTAACTAAAATTTACATGCAGCGTATAAAGCTTATCGTCTCAGTTACTGTTTTATTTTTTAGCTTGGAATGGAGGATTTTTAAAAATTGAGATATAAGCAGCGGTTTTGACAGGAAATATGCATGTGTAGTTCATTTGTGCATGTACTTATAAGGCAGTTGGTGAACTAGGCAATACTGTATAATAAATTTGGACGTAATTCTTTTGTAATAAATCTTTAAGATTTTGACAGTTGCTGTATCACTGTAGACACTATGTGACTGACACAAATACTTACTGTTTTATTTGATTTAATATGTCCAAGTGTGAAGACATAATCAGTCAGTCAAATGATGTTGGGCAGCAGTGTATACTTTTTCAAAGGTTTAATATTTCTTGTTTATGTGTATATTCATGAACTGTGATATAGGCCGTTAAGTGACAAATTTACAAATGGAAAGGTCAAAGTATGCAGTTAAAGTCAATTCGTACAAGTGCTGATGGGTGTTTTCAGATGATTGAGGTTTCATTGATTTTCTTGTTTACACATAGCTAATTGTTATTGATTCAGAATTACGTTCTTCTGGTCACTGAGAATGTTTGGCTTTTTGTGGAGGAAAATGCAATGTACATGTAGCTTCACTCAATCAATTCAACGAAAACTAAGGCATTCTGGATCATGGGTCAATTTAAAATCGCCCAATTAAACTTTCAGAGGGAATCATTTTGAAGCTTTTTCATGATTTGGTTTCTTTTTGCAGAGGTGAGTTATTTATATCTCTGCAATGTTCTGTATAGAGCATTCCACGGCTAATCCGTCTCGCGTGCGTGTTACAAAACTAAGCCACGTGATCAAATATTGGACTGGCGGCCATGTTTGCTGTTGAAAGTTTTTCTATTCATAGAAGAGGCGCAAACATGTATGTTCATCATCAAACTAACCAAGATATATACGAAAAGACTGTCAAAGCCATACGGTAGATAAACATTTATGACTTTAGGCGGTTCGTTGAGTTACAAAGTTCAAACATGTAGAGTTGGTCGAATACGGTGGTGGGAATCTGTAGTGCAGATTAATAGGGTTATGCTGGAGAAATGGCCCACTTTTGCCACTCTTTACACTGGGTAAGTTAAGTGTCTAAACGTAAGCTTCAGTTCAGTTAAGTTTACTTTGGATAACCATATTTGAACTGCTCGATGTAAAAGTGACTAGTGCTCAAGAATGTAGCCTTTCTCCAGAATACCTTTCTATTTTGTTTTTACCTTGATGATCCAGAAGTGTAGGTTTGATCTGATTCAGTATTAAATAAATTATTGCAGCCACAGTTATTTGCTTTTTTTTTTTCATATTTATATAATTATTTCCTGATGATAACACATAGTGTCAACCTTTCGATTAACTCAATGAAGTAAAAGACGACAAAATTAAGTTGGAAATAGATAGCTGTCTGGCAAATAAAATGATAGAGTATATATTGTCACGGTGATAATTCCTAATTCAGTGTTGTTGGCAGGAATTAATCATGCTGTTTAACACGCGGGGAGAGGGGTAGGGGGTAGACAGGTGCATGCCTTTTATAAAATGGGGATTCTGTGTATGTGGAAGCCTTTTCCTACCTCATATCGACTCATACTCCATTGAAGGGCTTCCTCTCCCAAACCACTACCTAGTTTTACATCTGGGAGAGGGGCAAGGGTACTGTGGGAGTACAGTATCTTACCCAAGAACACAATGGGATGATCCCTGCGAGGGCCAAAATTGGACTTCTTAATCATTCGGCCAACAAGCCTCCTCTGATCCTTTTATGATTGGAGTTGAGTTAGCCTATTGCCAAGTGTAATATCCTTCTTTTTGGGTACAATTTAAATGGGTGGAGCCCTTGTAGCATTGTGTAATCAGTATCGACTTGAGGCGACTTAAGGTCCCAGAGTAGGCCTAAATCATCAGGTATTTCTATCTCCTTGTGCTTGCAGAGTTTTTTTGTGCATCAACCAAAATAAGGTAATGTAGGTAAAATCTTCATTTAGAGACGGTATTTCCTTCAGGACTTTACAATATTTCATTAAATAAATCTAACTACCTACCTAACTAAGATTTTAAATTGCTACTAAAATAAAGAAAATGATAAAAAAAACCTGCCTTACAAGGAAGCCGTGTATAAACGCAAAATAAAATTTATAAAAGACTATTATTAAAATCGTGATTCGTCAACTTAAATTTAAATTCATAAAGAGAGCGTGACTGTCGGATATTCGAGGGCAAACTATTCCACAGTGCAGCTCCGCTGTAGGACAGACTTTTTTTTACAATAATTAGTGCGGGGCTGGGGGATAGCAAGCGTACCGTCACTATCTCTTAAGTTATAAGTTAAAGTATCAGAACGGAAGACAAAGCGCGAACTAAGATATATTCCGGAACCATATTATTTACAAACTTGTTCATCATTACTGATTTATTAACAAGACGTTGACGGTCCAGTTTAACCCAGTTTACCTTCCGCAACACTGATTCATCAGTACTACAATCGTAATTTAAAAACGTTATGACGCGAGCTGCGCGATTTTGTAATTTTTCTAACTTTTGAGAAAGACTCTCAGAACAGGATCCCCACACCGAGCTGCAGTAATCGAAATGGGGTTGGACTAATTAATTGTAAATGAAAAGTAAAGTCTTATATGGGACCGGATACCTAATACGTTTAATGGCGCTTATACCAGAAACAATCCTTTTAGAAAGCTCGTTGATATGACACTCCCAAAAAAGATTTTCACCAATGTGTACACCTAAGGATTTAACAGTCGAGACTTGTTTTATCGAAAACTGGTTAATATTAGCAGTGGGATTCGCTGTAAAATTTAAAAGCCTTTGTTTGGAACCCATCAAAAGAAATTCTGTCTCTGTCATATTTAAAGTTAGTTTATCGGCTGCAAGCCACACGCGAATTCTTTCCAGATCACAGAGAATTAAAACAGCTATTTATTTCATCAACATCATTACCAGCAAAAGTAATACTAGTATCATCGGTGTACCTCCTTGGTTGGGAATGCTGGAGGCAATTAGGCAAATCATTTATGTATATAAAAGAGAAATAGAAGGGGCCCCAGAATCGTTCCCTGTGCGACATAACGGCGAAGGAACTTTTGGGACGATATATTTCCGTTTACAAGACACGTTTGGGTCCGGGTTTTTAAATAAAAGCAGAAAGTAGTGATACCAGAGCCTATCAAATACCGGCACATCGTTCAACTGGCTGGGTGCCTTATTTCAAAGAATTAAGGCTACCAAATTCAACTTTTCACCACCGGCGGTAAGTCTTGTTGGTAGCCTTAATTCTTTGAAATAAGGCACCCAGCTAGTTGAACGATGTACCGGTATTTGAGTGGGCTCCGGTATCACTACTCAGGAGAGGAAGCAACCCAGGCGGGAAGGAGGGGGAAATAAGCGGGTAAGACCAAGAAAACAGGGGCTAATCAGTTGGTACGAAGGTGCCGGGTCTGCCTATTAGAGAGAGGGGTGTGTGGGGGTAAGCTGGGTTGTTGGTGATACACAAATACAACCTGAATTAAATCGAGACAAAATTTTATTGTCTGTATATAATGCCGAGGGAAGAGATGACCAACAAGTGTTAGATACGTTGATTCAGCGAATGGTCGCGCAGAATCTGAACGTTGATGATGTGGTGGCAAGGGTTCGTGCGACATTCCAAAATGCGCAGGCAAGACGACCCGCCCCCGCTCCTCCACGCCCACAACTGCGCCCCGCTCGCCCACGTCGAACGGCGACAAAAGGAAAGGAAGAGGGCGACCACGAGGGTGTGGAGGTTGGAAGGAGAGGGCGTCGTTTCTTTGTGTGGAGGTTTAAACAAAACCTCAACGAAGATAAAACCTCTATCTTCATGAGGAAAATTCGGAAAAGAGCTCGCTTATCCTTTTATCTTCGACACATTTATAGTTATGATCTCCGTAACACCGAAAATGGTGACATAATCGAGCACTTCAAAATGTGGGTTCTCCTTGGTTTAACTATTTGGCTGATGTTGAACCTTGGTTAAAAATAAAAGAGGA
>JAEMWC010001140.1:77500-162500 GCA_016490735.1 Pachyseris speciosa | reverse complement strand
TTCCAGATTATTCCGCTTGGTATTCCCGGTTGAAAGAGAAATTTGTGCTTTCACGGGATGAATGGGAAGCATGCAAATACCTATTCGAAGAAAAGGGAATGAGAACCTTTGCGGACTGGTTGCGTTATTACAACAACCTTGATGTGGAGCCAGGGTTGGAAGCCTTGAAATAAATGCGGGGGCTTTACACCGCAAAAGGCATCGACATTCTCAACGATGCCGTCAGTATCCCCGGAGTGTCCATGCATTACCTTCTTCGGGGTTCGGTGGAGCGGGGAGCGGAGCTTTGGACACCTTGTAAAGAAGAGTATGCGATGTTGAAAGGGGCGGTTGTCGGTGGCCCAACCTTGTGTTCAAACGTTACCACGAAGCGGGTGTCACCAAAATTTGTTCGCATCAAATCGCCAAACCCAAACATGTCAAAACATTATCGGTTACAACGCCATCGCTCTCTATCTGTCAACAATACTTCAGGACATGCCTTGTGGGAAAGGGCAGCTCGTACATTACGCCGAGAATGCCGCCAGCGCAGCGCCAACCTTCACACAAAGGGTCAAAGATGGTTCCTGGTTCGGATTCGCTGAAGAAGACATCGAGATCACCCAACATCTTCACACAAGTTTGAAGAAATGTGCCCCTTCTTTATCAACAAACAGGTCCTTGAAGAAGCCGTACAAAAGCACATGTTGGAATATCTGAAAAGAACAGGCAGAACCTTTGGAGTTGGAAAGAAGCTGTTGGGGGCCTTCTCCGCGGAAAAGATGTTGGTGTATGCTCCACGTACGCCTCACCGATTTCGTCGAGATCTGAGAAGAAGGCGCTACGCAAAGCCTTGTCGACGACCTTCTCCTCTTTCATGTTAACCACATTCATTTGGCGCTCCACAGCTTCAATCATTTTTCCATAAGCACTGTTGCCCAACAGCTTGAAAACCTCTGCAAGCAGAGCTTTGCTTTTTTCGATGTCTCCGGTGCGGCGCGCTTCAGTCACTTGCTCGACAAACCATGTGAAGATTTTCTTTGGTTGATAGCCGATTGTTCTGTGTACTGCTTTAATCACCGCCCCGTGAGACGCATACCACCTGTATGCGTCTCACGGGGCGGTGATTAAAGCAGTACAAAAAGGAGTGGCTGGCTTGGGACAAGTGGAGCGGCCGTACACTAGGGTTGTTCAAACTCAAGTGTGTGGGCCTGCGGATGATCGCGCTTTGCTCGCAATATTACTTTGTGGAGGAAGAAAATGGCAAAAACAAACTCAGCACGAAAGGAATGTCGAAAGCCCAGAACGAAATCACATGGGAACGTTCAAATCAACGCTGAAAGGGGTGAAGGACATGGCGACAAACAAAGGTTTCCGAATGGTTGATAGGAGGATGATGACTTACAGGGCAGCAAAACCTGGGGCTGAGCGCATACTACGCCAAACGGTGGGTGCTGCCGGATGGAATTCACACAGAGCCGATTGAGTTTCACACGGAAGGTGACGAAGCAGATTTGCTTGCTTTTCTGGATCAGGTGTTCGAAGACTAACCTGGGTTGCTCAGGGGTAATTCAGTGTTTGGGACAATAACCATCAACTCTTCGCGCACGAAGCTGCGTTTCGGCCCATCGGAAAGCCAGTACATAACAGGCTGGTTTGGTTTGATCATAGACCTTTCAAGTGTGAAAGTTTGCAGAGAGCAAACAGGGTCTGTGGCTTTGCACACCACCCTCCAACTCACCAGGCTGCAACAAGAAGCGAACTTTCACGTCAGCAGGGAGCCTGTTTTTCGTCCGCACCAACAGGTCTCAAATACGGAGTTGCTGCTTGTGCGAAAACAGTTCGTTTCCGGATCGCATCTGCTGGTTTCAATCCTGTCAGCCGCGTGGTTTGTTGGTTGAGAGCAGCAACAACCCTCGGAAGCATCGCCACCCACTCAACAGACCGCACCCCCTCCGGCCACATTTCAAGAGCGTACTGGTGACCGAATAGGAGCTCGGCAAGCGTAAGGTTGAAATGTTCCACAATTGCCTTGTCGCGGTGGATTTCAACATGTCCACGGCGAATGCCTGTTCCATGCGCCTCCATGACTCTGGAGACAACCCCCATGAACTCCCGCCCGGGATCAACCTGTAGTAGCCTTGGCCATTTGAGAGGGCCGCGCTTGTAAATCCTTTCAAAGGCCCGTGCCACTTCGTCAGAATTTTTCGAGGTCAGAGGCTCAGCTGCCTTGAAGCAACTGGCCACGTCGACCACAGTCAGCGCGTATTTCAAAGTTTTGCGCTCCACCTTGTCATGTGGCATGAAGAGCAGGTCGGCTTGGTGCATCGCGTTGGGTGTTGGCACGTCAAACTTCGGCCGAGGAATGTGTCGCGGAGCGGGAAGAAAGATCTGCCAAAGAGCCTGCTTCTGCAACCACTGTTTCGCAACATTGTCCGAAACCTTTGCGGCTTGGGCCAGTTTTTTTACTGCAGCCAGCCCTTTCCAGTAACCTTTCGGGCTGTAGTAAATTTTTGAAAGATGTTTTTGCATTTTGAACATATTAAACAGTGGGAAGGATGGCGAACGCACACGAATGTTGTGGTGAAAGAATGATCGATGATTATGTTGGTTTTGGGCTCATGTGTCGGCGCTGTGGAAAACCCCAGAAGTTTTGTGGAGAAGATTTTTGGGAAAAACACGAGGAGCCCAACACACCAACAAAAACCATGGAGGAGGTGGGAACGATAGTACACCCACAAAAATGTTGTGGTGAAAGAATGATTGAAAACTTTGACAGGTTTGAGCTTGGGTGTCGGAGCTGTGGGATAGTTGAGGAGCTTGCCACTCCGCACAAAACCAGGGAAGAGACGGGGTGGACAGTTAACCCCGTTTCACGAACCCATCTTCGCAAAATTCTCGCAAAACACGGAATATTTAACGCCGTCAACACCATTTCGGATGGTGGGTGAGAAGACCTGACCCGGTGGGTGGTTTTGGGAAACGTTATCCACGATTTCAGGGGTTTCTTTTTCCCAAGTCGGTGAATTACGTTTGCTTTCTTTATGCTTACTTTCAAAGGGTTCCAAAACTGGCTTGGCCGCGCAAAAAAGAAATTCTCGCGCGCCTTTTCCCTGTCTTCGAAAAAATACACCCAGCAACACATCACCGGGTGCAAGAAAATTTCGATGACTGGTGGTGGGACTTAAATCAATCAACGTGATTGCGGCCTTTACTCTGCGATGAAACGTTTGGTGTATTTTGCCTGGATGTTTTCGGGAATCTCCATGCAGTGGTCGCTGACGATGTCGTCAACAATTTTCAGCCCATCGAGAAAGGTTTGTTCATCGAAAGTCTCACCCCTGAGGTGGAAGCGGATTGCATCCAGGATTTTCTTGTACTCAACCCTGGCGAAGTTGGCCCTTTCAGCTTTTTTTTTTGAGCTTTCAGCTTTTGAACACCGCGCGGCCCTTCCACCCCGTGGGGCCCGGCATAGCCTTTGTCGCCTTTGTCGTCCTTGTCGCCTTTGGAACCTTGCACCACTTGCGGACCGGCGTCCCCGCGGTCGCCTTTCGGCCTTTGCAGGACTGTTGGTCCTTGCGCGCCGGTTGGGCCATGTGGGCCTTCTTCCCCATGAGGGCCTTGCGGGCAAATGGGCCCATGTGGGCCCGGAGGGCCTTGCGGGCCTGGATCACCGTTTCGCCTCTGTGGGCCTTGTGGGCCCAGCGGCCCAGCAGGTCCTGGGGTTGCGAGGGCTGTGCTTTTTGATGCTCCGCTTTCTGGATTGTTGAACACCCCCCATTATATATCTTCGTCGAAATTTTTTTTCATTAATTTCCTGGGTATGTCGTAGTAAAAGAAGGAAAACTTCTTGTCGGTGGCGTGGTTCAGCAGGTCGCGAGGCACCCCCAACCTGTTTGCGATTGAATTTTTCTTGTGCGGGTCGCAATTGAATACACAAAAATGGGTGCAGTTGTCCCGAATGCTTTTGGGAGTTTCGAAGAAGCTCTGGCTGAGATAAATGGAGCTGCATTTCTTGTGCCGACCGTTGGTGAAATAGTTGATAATGTCGTTTTGGTTTTTTTCGGAAACCAAGTCGTCGAACACGATGATTTTTTGGTTGTCGTTTGGCATCTCTTCCAGCGGAATTATTTCATCGCCGGGGAAAGCGTCAAAGACCTCTTACCCCACCTTTGGGTCGATGTTTTCAGCAAAGTCACGCAAGAGGGCTTGACACTTGTTTTGGTGGAGGTTTTTTGAAAAGATTGAAAAATATTGTCGAACTCCAACAGCTCATACAGCATGTGCAGCAGGATGTTCGTTTTGCCTGTATTGCTCGGCCTGCAGATCAACATCCTGAAAAAATCATCAAAGCATCGCTGGGTGTCCCTGCCGGAAACCTTTTGTGGCAGCGACGTCGGGATCGTAGTTCGAAATTTTCATTTCCTATATAATGTCCCTGAAGAAGTGGCAACAAAGGCAGAAGCTGAGGCTGAGGTCGAGAGACAGGAGGATGAAATCCGGCGGAAATACAAAACCCACAAAATTGCCCAAGAGTTTGGCCAGGTCGAGGCTGAAAAGCTTTTCAAACCGATCACGACCAGGCTGGACAAAAAATTGGTGCCCCCGCACCGGAGGCGGAAGGCCCTGACTACGATATGGACGAGCTGGACCGAGTCAACCCGTTTGGTTGGGAGGAATGCAGGCCGGAGGCTTCAACCCCTCCTCCATCACCAACCGAGGAAGAAGAAGAAGAAGAAGAGTTTTCCCTCCCACCGCCCGAAGAAAAGTTTCCCCTCCCACCGCCTGAAGAAGAGTTTCCCCTCCCACCGCCAGAAGAAGAGGAGGCAGCTGGCCCGCCCCTTCCCCCACCCCACCTCTGCGCCCAACATGGGAACATCCAGAAGCGGCGGGGTTGTTCGAAAAGCGCACCGAATCGAACAGGCTGCGCTCGCTCAGCAGCTTCATCACGAAAATGAAACGAAAACCGAACCCTGCTGAAGAAACAGTGAAAGACTCCAACTCACCATTGTACGGCCTGTCTTTGGTGGATCTTGAAGAGAAAAATCTGAGATTCTTAAAAACAGACAACGGAAAAGAGAGGAACGGTGGGAGTTGTCGCCGCAGCAGCAGCTTCAGGCGGGGAAAAAGAAGTTGAAACGAATCCCTCCGAAAGAAACGAGAGCCCTACCCCCCACAGATTGGGAACAAGCCATTATGTCTCGCCGCCCCTCGATCAGGGGGCCGGAAGATGAGGAACTCTCTGAGCAAGAGTGGGAAACGGAAGGTTCCGGCTTTGGGGCCGCCGCTGAAAAAAATGATCGACCGATTGTATGTGATGCTTGGTTTGATCAGAGCCGGCAACACGTCGATGAAACTTCGAGCCCAGGCTGTTTCTTTACTTTCAAAACTTGTCAAACAGGATATTTTGAATGAGTTTCAAAGACAAAAAATGCTCCACGATTATATTGCACAATGAGTTTACACTTGCTCGACTCGACCCGCGCCTTGGGAAGCTTCACAACAACGAAGGCAGCCAAAAGCCCCAGGATTTCACAGTTTTCTTCAATCCACCAACTGAGTTGGACTCGGGGGTGAATTACAAAGCGGCGTTGAAAAAACCGATCACAATGAGCTACTCGTGGTACAATATTGCCGAAGCTTTCGGGAACAACAAACTGAAGTGGAGGGGAAAAAATCGGCGATTGGGAAACTTTGACTTTTCCTGATGGGATGTATGATTACACCACCATCAACCGTTTCCTGCAGGCTCATACGGGGCTCGTTGGTCCGTCGGCCGCAGACAAAGAGCGCATCTTCAATTTGTATTTCGACTTCACCATTTACCGGGTTGTGTTTTAGGTGGCAAAAGATTATTAAATCGACCTCTCCATTGGGGAGTTTGCCAGTTTGCTTGGCTTCGAGAAAAAGATTCCGAAAGATAGCTCCAATTTTGTTGGAGATGTGATTCCGAACATCACCAGGGGCGTCGACTGGGTTTTTCTTCATTGCGAGTTGGTGACACGGCGGGCAAACGACGTGCCAAGCGACGTTTTGTACAGCTTGTCCACCACAGATCTGCGGGTCAGTTACCCTTTCAAAGAAGAGCCTCGTCGACTTGAGTTCCATCCCGTCAACAAAACTCGGATTGATTGTGTGTAGATACGGGTCACAGAAGGGCGAAACAACCCCATCGACCTCAACGGGCTTGATGTGGCTTTGAGCCTCACGATTGAAGAAGCATAAACTGGGTGAGAGGAAATTCTTGCCTAGGTATACAAAGCGACAATGGTTTTCCCAGGCGAGTGGATGAAGTTTTTCGACGAGCGTGAGTGAGCGTTTCACTTCAAACACAAAGGCTCGGGGTTATCTGCGACACCCTCCTTTCCCTCGGAAAGGAGTTCAAAAAGGGTGCAACCCAAGTCGCCAAAAAAAAAAAAACACCAAAGCGGCCGCCGAAAAAGTCGCTCAAAAGGTGGGTCAGGTTGTGGTTGAAAAGGGGGACGACAAGATTCAACAGATATTGCAGAAGCGCCGTTCCGCGCGCGCGCACACCTACCCAAAGGAGAGGGTGCAAGCACCACCCCTGTCGAACGCGATGTGGAAGCTGAGCAAATTTTGGCAAACCAACTTTGAAATTTTTTGTTATGAATATACCGACGATGTTTCAGTCGCCGCGCTTTGTCGAAAAGGTGGATTATGAACGGGTGAATCTGGACACCCCACTTACACTGCCAGGCAACGGCCAGCACCAAACCAAAACCGGGCTGAAGTTTCTGTGAAAGGCTGGGATGTTTTCCGCGACTGGTGCAACGCCTATTTTCATGTTGAATACACCTTCGAAGCTCTTGCGGATGGAGCCAACATTGCGAACAATGCACAAACGGCCCCGGTAAACAGCTCTTTCACACTGATAAAAAACATGACTGTGCGGTCGGAGGGGAAACCTGTTTACGAAGCAACCGGCCTTCACAAGGTGATTTTCACAAAACCTGGTGGAATATTCCAACGATTTCGCGCGAACTGTGGCCAAGGACGAGTTTTGGTATCTTGACAACGACAACACAACTGTGACAAACCCCGCAACCCCCTTGACAAACGTCGGAATCCACACAAGGCATCTCCTTTCGCTGGGTGGCGCCACGGTCAAGACCGTCATCCCCCTCAACCGCTACTCCTTCTTCAGGGAGCTGTCGGACAAATTCTTGCCCCCACTGCAGCTTGAGTTCGAAATTGTGCTACAGGACGACAATGAAATGATCATTCAGAATGACGGCACCAGGCGGCGAATTGTGGTCCGAAAGTTCGAATTGTGGGTTCCAAGACTGCAGCTGTCCCCAGAAGGACAGAAGCTTGTCAATGAAAGGTTCATGAAGCCCGCCAAGTGGACCTACTGCTGCTACACACCAGCACCAGCCGAGGAGATGCCTGCGGGCAGTGGCAAATTACCCCCGGCGTGAAAAATCCCTTTAGCTTCGATACCTTCAACCTCGATGGTGGCAATTCGGCAAAATTGTCCACCTGCCGGCTTCAATACGGGGGGAGGGGGGGGGGTGGATTATTACCCCGAACTCGATTATGTGGTGATGACCAAACACGCATCCCCCGCGACCTCATCCAGTATAGGTACAGGAAAAATGATTACAACACGGGGATCCAGCTGAATGTGGCCAACTACTCAACGCTTTACTCTGTCATTTTCTTCGACCTCAGGGCGGACAAAGAAAGTATGACAGGCGACCCGAAAAAGTTGGTTTTGCATTACCGGCTGAATGAAGCTGCCAACGCCCAGAATTACACCATTTTCGCCGCTGTCCTGAATGAGGAAGAACTTGTGATGAAACAAATTGGAAACGAGCTGGTTGTGGCTTGAACCTGGGATGGAAAATTCTTTCTCTTGATATAAGATGGCGACAGTGTATCATCCGTTCAAGCTTGTGCTGACTGACGACCAAAAGAAAAGCCTCCGAAAGGCTTTCGCCAAGAAAGCAGCTGTGACTCTGCGCGTCAAACCTGAACAAATTGGGCATGGCGACAACCTCCTCCTGACCGCCACCCAAATCAACCGAATGAAAAAGGCCGCCAGCGAAAAGCGCGGCGCCGATGTGAAAATGAGCAAGATGCAGATCAGCAAAACCACACAACGCGGCGGCAACCTTTTTTCCAAAGCGCTCAGTCTGGCCCGACCTTTGCTCGCCCCGCGGCCAAGGCTTTGGGTGTGGCCGGTCTCAGCTTCGGCACCGAAAAACTTTTGAAAAAGATTTTCGGAAATGGTTCCGGCCCCCAGGAGGTACAGCTGTACAAACTCACTCAGATGTTGTCGCCCGACCACAAAAAGTTTTTGGAAAAATATCTTGACGGCAAACATGTGGTCCGTGGTGGTGGCGCCGCACAATACGGTGAGTTTCTCGGGATGCTGGCTTCCATCGGGGTTCCTTTGGCTATTCACTTTGTCAATAAGATGTTAGGGAGTGGAATACAAGTGCGGTCGCGCCGTTCGGCACCCCCTCGTCTGCCTCCACCCCTCCTCCACCTTCCAGTGGCAAAGGAATGCAAATGCGCCCCCCACCAGTTTAGGGGCGTTGGGGGATTGGGAACGCCCGATGGTCGGCCGGGGGAAAATAAGCTCAAGGACGCGCCCCTATCCAACGTTGACCTGATGAATTGGTCCAATTTCTAGGCATCCCACTCAAAGACATCTTCTCCCGCAACGAGGCCAAACCCCTGCACCACTCACCCTGCATTATCAACCTGGATGATTTCGGAAGTTTGAGCACACATTGGGTTTGCTGTTAGAAGGGAAATGATATGGAATATTTCGATTTCTTCGGGCTCCCACCCCCAGGCGAGTGGGAGAGGGAAATGCGAAAATTGGGCCACAAAACCTTTCTTCGGAATGACAACCAAATCCAGTGGATCAGAAGTGTGAGGTGCGGGTATTTCTGCCTGCTTTTCCTCAACGAACGTAAAAAGGGAACAAGCTATAAAGACGTTCTCAAGATTTTTTCCCCTGATGTTCATCGCAACGAACGGGTTGTGACAAATTATTTTCTTGACATACCTTGACCAATGGTTGATTGGTATTGTGTGAAGGATAAGCGCAAAACCCCGAACGTACCTGGGTCTGAAAGAGTTGTGACATCCAAAAATGGGCGGAAAATGGGGAAAGCCAAGTGCGCGGTTCGTGGGATAACAAAAACCCGCTTCTTACCGAAAAACGCGAGCCTCTCGCCGGCAAACTGACGGGGCCCTCTCATGCAGAGGGCGCTGGTGTCTTGACCGATCTTGCGGGCACTGCGCTCGACTTCACTTTGCAGCATGGGATTCCATATCTCGCGAAAAAAGGTGGAAACTGGCCACTATTATGCTTCTGAAGCGCTGCGCAATCCGCACCTCCAAAAAAGGGCCATTAACTATGGGGTGCGCAAGGCTATTCCAGTGTTGGAAAACGTAGGCAGCGAGCTGCTGGACCAGCTTTCCACAAAGGTGCGTCCCAAAATCCGTTACAAAACAGACAGGTCTGATCTCGATGGACGGGGCATCTCTGTTCCCTTTCCGTTCGTTGATTTCAAAAGATTGTGGGATATCATCTCTGAGCCCAAACTTTTCAAAGGCCCCGAAGTTTCTGCAAAAGAGGGAGGGCAACGGTCGCTGAATACAAACGCCAATATGCTGACTACAAGCGGCAGGGTGGCTCCCGCAGCTATGGCTCCTGGATAAAATGGAAGGGTTTTAAGTGAGGTATTGGAAGCGTGTTTGACCCCCGGTTTGTTTCGCAGGGTGCGTTGGTTCCCAAGTTCGCAACTGACACAAAGTTTTTGAAAGCTTTCGGTAAAGCCATCCCCAAGACCGTGGTTTCGCGGATGTTTTCAAGAAAACCCTGCGCCGCTATTATGGAACAGGTGTGGATGTTCATAAATTGATTGGGAAACTGCCGGCACCAAAGGGCGGTTGGACCCTCACCGGCCATAACTACACCGGACCTTACAACCCCTTGCACCATCAACTGAGCTTTGACCCTTAACCGGGTGAGATATTGGAAGTATTTTAGAAACTGACTGGCTCCACCGACGCGGTGGCGATGCAGCATGATGTTGATTACGGCAGTTGTGGTTTCTGCGCAGAAAAGTATGGCGAGGATGAAAAACAAAATTGCAAGCTTGTTGCTGACCGAAAAATGGTCAAAGCGCTTGACGCGATTGTATGGAAACAGAGACAATGGGGCCACGCGCTGGCTCGCAACGCGATTAATACAAAAGAGAAACTCGGTCTGGGAGTCTCAAACCCAGGTTTCTAATCCTTCTTCCGAAAGAGTTTATTTACGACTCGTCGGAATTCCTCTTTGACTTCCTCCTCCAAGGTTTTTCGGGGGGGGGGGGGGGGGGGCAATAATTCACCTGCAAGGGACACCACGATCCAACATAGTGTGAACATTAGTGCGGTATCCAGGGGTATATTTAATCCATGATCCATTTTTCTTTATTATCCTCAACTTCGTACCACTGACACAACACGTGGTGCCTGTTTTTCAACCAACAGGCCCAACAACACCCGCTCCGCCTGCAGGTAGGACATTTGCCACCTTTGGTAATGAGAGTGCAACAGTTTCAATTTCACAAAAGGGGGCGTCTTCGAAATACAGAAATAAATCTGCATGAACTTTGTCTCAGCCCGCCCTTTTTTTGTCATTTATTTTGGTCGCAATTGTCTCGTTGAGGAGTTTTTTTCCTCAATTCTGGTGGAAGTTGGTTAACACCTTCCAAGAGATTCATTTGTGAAGGGGTCACTATTCTTCAAAAGACAAACAATTGGCGAAAATAATTGGAAAAAATAAACCGAAACAAAGAAACTAAAAGCTCCTTGTGCACCTTGTCCCATCCCTTCTCCTTCTTTCATTCAGCTGGTTTTGGGTGTGGTAGTGGCGAATTTTCTCGCGCAACTCTGGGGAAAGTGTGCGAATCTGCTCCATAAGATTTATTGCTATCTCGACGCAGATATTTAATTGACTTTGTCATAAAACCCCTCCTCGGTCAGCCACTTTTGCATGAACTCCTTTTCATTGGGGGGAAGGAAATGGAGAACCCTGTTAACTATAAGTGCACATTCGTCAATGAAATAAATTTCCCTTGTCGTTTTTATGTACTGCCATGGGGATGCTCCATTGCCAAGCAACATGTGCACAAACTGCATTGGTTTATAGTCCTTTTAATCCTTGTTTTCTTTGTACTGGAACCACTGTTCAATCACCACCATCAACGCGAACATACCCCAACCTCTCTTCTCTCTAATAGACCGGCGCGACATGCGACCGTTTGAACCATTCACGGAGCCAAAACTATTTCACAGTCATTTGATACGGCCCACTTCCCTAATTTCAGTTGATTAATCCAAGCTTTTCGTTTGTAATAGCTTTTGGGAACGATTAAAAAACATTTGGATCAAATTGTTTTGGATCTCCAAGAAAGGTTCTTCTTTCGAAATTATTTCTCAGGCAAGACCAACACAACCCTCTTAAAGAAGGGGTGACACTCTCAAAGAAGGGGTTTCTGATGAAGTGATTTTGGTCTTGGAGTTGCACACCCCACAGAATGATTCCATAATAATTGGACCCCCCTCTCTTTCTCTAATAGGCCGACTCGGCACCTTCGTACCAACTGATTAGTCCCTATTTTATTTTGTTTTACCCGGTTATTCCCCCTCCTTCCCGCGCGGGCCTGGGTTGCTTCTTCTCCTGAGTAGTGATACCGGAGCCCACTCAAATACCGGTACATCGTTCAACTAGCTGGGTGCCTTATTTCAAAGAATTAAGGCTACCGCCGGTGGTGGAAAGTTGAAGTTGGTAGCGTTAATTCTTTGAAATAAGGCACCCAGGTAGTTGAACGATGTGCCGGTATTTGCTGGGCTCCGGTATCACTACTGCAGAACCATTGATTCGTGGACCCTGAATACCATAAGCTTAGAGTTTTGAAAGAAGAATAGAGTGGTCCACGGTATCGAAGGCCTTCTTAAGATCTAAAAATACAACGGCATTAATAAACCCACGATCGATGTTTAAAGACCAGCTATCAGTCGCTTCAATCAATGCAGTAACTGTAGAATGAAGCGGGAGTCAAATTTACCTGTGCTATCTGTTCGGTTTATTAAAGACAAAATTATTAAAAGAAATTTTCTCTTCGGTTGGTCTTTTTTAGTTTCTTAACGAAGTTTTTTTTTTTTTTTTTTTCATTTGGCCAGTTTCATGGTCGTAATTTTGGTTGTTCAAGTTGGTTTCTTGTTTGACAGGGATTCTGCTGCGTTCACGAGTAAACAGCGGTATCTTACCGCATATCTGAACATACCGAGATCTCAATTCTTTGTTTATGTGCGGTAAAATAAAAGGTAACTGTGCAGCTTTCTCCGGATATGGTATGGTTTTTGGCCCCTATGCCCTGAACAGGGTATATAATTTCAAGCTAGTCTGTGCTATACAGGGTATGGCTTTAAGATTGTCGTCGAGTATTATAAGCAATCCGGATGGCAGACGTTTATATATCTGGTTTTATTTAACAGGTCATCAGTCAACATAAGATCATTTTCAGTGACTAGATATTTTTGCTATAATTACTCGGGCTTCCCGTGTCTCGCGTGTCGCCCGGGTCTTAAAATGTCGACGGTTCTTCATTTTATTCTTTGTCGAGTTTCAGCCACAAAGCTCTCTTCCGGCGTTTCTGCGCAAGTGCTAACTAATAATGGTCATTTTGGAATAAGTAAACTGATAGCTGGGTTAATCTTCTGTCTCACGATTGAGTAACAAAGATGTGGATAGCGAAGTTTATACCGCTATACTGCTGGTCTTCATCGGGCGATGGTCTCGACTGGCTGCGTGTGAGTATAAGAAGCACCGTGGCTTGTGGTGATTGGTGCGTTTCCGTCCTCGCTCAGGCTGTTGTTGATTGGAGGATTTCGATCCTTGTCGTTCAGACTAGAAATTGTTCCCTCAGGGGTCCGCTTTGGAACTGATCGGCTGTTGTGGTGTTTGATCGTGGGCATCCACGCTTCAGGAATTTCAATTCCACTGTCCCTGTTGATGTTGTTAGGGTGAAGTCTGATGTGAATAGCCTCTTTAACCCTACTGGTGTAGCAAAGTGGGTCTCGTTGGTTTTCGAAAGATTTTTTACAAACGAAAACGGATAACCGTTGGAAACAAGGACCGATGAGAGGTGTTTCTTTTCATGAGAGATAACTGATGGTTTTGTTATGAGGTGTTTAGATCGATCGTGCAGGCACTTGACAATACCGCGTTTTACAGATTGCGGGTGGTGTGGATCATAAACCAGGTACTGGTCAGTGTCTGTAGGCTTTCTGTAAACACTGGTAGAGAGGTATCCGTTCGAATCCTTGATGATCAATGTATCAAGGAAGGGAATTGAGTTGTCATTCTCAGTTTCCATTGTGAAACGGATCGTCGGCTGTTGACTATTGCTGTGTTGTAAGAACGAGTCAACTTTGTCACGATTTAAGGTGGTAAAGGTGTCATCCACATAGCGTTTCCAGATCTTAGGTGTACAGGGCGTCGATGTCAAAGCTTGCTCCTCAAAACCCTCCATGTAGAGGTTAGCTATCACTGCGGATACCGGGCTACTTATGGTTGCTCTTTCTTGCTGTTCGTAAATCAATCCATCATACTGGAAGTATGTGGATCTAAGAACGAAACCCAAAAGGTCTGCAATCTGCGTAGTTGTTACAGTCGTGCGGCTGGCAACGCACGGGTTAGCTTCTAGTTTTCGCAGTGCAGTCTGTACTGCTCCTTCGATTGAAAAGTTCGTAAACAGAGACACTACGTCAAAAGACACCATGATCTCGTTTTCTAGTACCCTTTCACCGTTCTCAATGGACCAAAAATGAGCTGAGTTGTCAACTGTGTACTCTGAGTTCCCTGTTAGGGGAGATAATACATCGGCTAAGTAGGAAGACAGGTCATAAGCAAAGGTGTTCACACAAGAGACTATAGGTCTCAGTGGTGTGTTGGCCTTGTGTATCTTGGGAAGGCCATAAATTCTAGGTGGTTGCTTATGCTTGTGCCTGATCTTGTTATACACAGAATCTGTCGAGTGTCCACCACGCTTCAGGCTTAGAAGTTTTTCAGTCAACGTTCGGGTTAAGCGGTCCGTTGGGTCCTTCTTAAGAAGTTGGTATGGTGGTATGGACCAGTCTCAATCAGTGCCTTCATCTTATCATGATAGGTGTTCTTATCTAGCATTACACTGGCACGATTTTTATCTGCTGGGAGAATCATGATGGAGGCATCCTCTTTCAAACCTTTGAGTGCATGTTGCACCTCCCTGGTAATGTTAGGTTTGCGAGGCTTAGCCCGTTGGAGAATAGAGTTCACGCTTCTCCTGACACTGACTCACACGCTGACTCACACGCAGCCAGTCGACACCATCGCCTGATGAAGACCAGCAGTATAGCGGTCGAAACGTCGCGATCCACATCTTTCTGACTCAATCGTGAGACAAAAGATCAACTCAGCTATCATTTGAAACCACGATGACGAACACCTTTCATAACATTGTTTCTCAAGCTGTAATGAAGCGATCATTGGTCTAAATTAGCTATTAATATTCTCAGAGTAGATACAAAACTATGGGCTGGACTGCTACGGCCTCAGGTACGTTGCAAAGAGACGGCCCTCTTTAATACAGAACTACCTACTTTAGCTGTGTTATACGAATGCCCAACTCATTAAAGGAGCACTGTCACCGGTATTTTTGCTGTTTTTGGTTCACTTCTGCCAAAATTACTGGGTTTTTTTTCCTGTTATCGTGCAAAAAATGCTCCTACAGAATCAGCAATATGAATTCCAATGAAATTTTAGCAGGGAGAGCTAACCATAAGAACTTTTTTGGTGATTTTTCAATGCATCGCTTGAAATTTTGAAAAAACTGGCAATTTTTTTCAAATTTCAATCCATTTCCAGCCTCGTCATCTTAGATGGAATACAGGCGTTTATAGTGTCAATGCTGTACTAATGTCATTGGTAACAAAACTAGACCATTATTTTAAGGTTTCCACTGATGAATTGGCAGTTTTAAGCCTTTTAAAGTGATGGTAAAATAGCGTGACACTGCCCCTTTAATAAGGCGAAGTGGTATCAATATTGATTATTGATGAGGTAAATTGATAAATGAACTTGCAACTTTGTGAATTCGACAAACCGGGGATCAATAATGCATGATTAATGACTGGGGCACTGATCTTAATAAAGTATGCTCCAGTGAACTTTCAGGGAGTTATATGATCAGAGACAAACTTGCACTATTTAAGCAGTAGAGGACCTTTTCCGTGTTTACATAGCCTCATATAAACAAGAGGGGGGTTGGGAGAATTCGGGACAGTTATGCAAACCCGAGACGCAGTCGAGGGTTTGCATAGCTTTCGAGAATTCTCCCAACCCCCCCCCCCACCCCCCCCCCCCCCCCCCCTCTATTGCTTTTATAAAATATTTCTAAAAAGTGGCATAAACTTGCCCGAATTGGCAGCCCGAGAACAACGTAGAGAAGTTGAATCGCTTATCGTGGTTTGTGAAGATTTGCTAGATACGAATCATAGCCCAAGCAGCAAATCCAGGTTGTAGTATAAAATTATACTACAACCTGGATTGGGCCATGATTCGTATCTAGCAAAACTTCACAAAGCACGATGAGCGATTCATTTGACGCTAATTTCACAGCCAAAACACGGCAACCGATCGGCGTTTCGTAAAGTTTGGTTTGAAAGCATTTACATGCAGTCTGTAGCATATAAGCTTAGTTTGGTGTACGTTTTCGTGTACATTTTTTTTTTAAATTAAAGAAGGTCTTATAGAGAATTGTATTGTAGTGCTTAATGCAAACATACCTTGAAAAACGTTTACTGCCTATTTTGTTCCATATTTCAGGGCCGTACCTAGGACTTTTTGTCTGCGGGGGCAAACTTCAACACCTTCACAGGGGTCTCCCGTATACAGACAGGTTTTCTAGTTGGACGTTTTGTTTTTACCCCTACACAGAGGTTGCCTCTAAGGCCCTTAAGGAAACAAACCACACTGACGCTTTTTGTTTTAAATTGTCATGATTTATTATGACATAAACCCCTTGTTTAGTTTGAAACGCCCCGAGGTCTCTGCTACACAATGATGATTTATATACCATCTTTAACTCGAGGTATACTGTGAACAGCAGGTTAACACTTTGCATGGATGGTTTCAAAAATGGGTTGAAAGTCTTCGTTAGTTTGAACAGAGATTCGCTTGAAGGAACTGAGCTAAAATTGCAGGTTTTGGTATCAGAATACCAAGTCTGAAAAACGAGTCTATATTAGGCTGTTCTAGATTCTTCTCCAATTTGATTTCATGTCATAGATCTCTTTTGGAGTGGGAATGAAGTCCGTTCCGCGATAAATTAACAGCATAACAAGGTCATTTAATCGATCTTCTGTCATTGATGACCGAGTCCATAACTTCAGACGGCGTAGGGCTGAGAAGGAGCGTTCGCACAGGCGCGGTTTAAAAAGATTGACAACACCTTGTGAATGGCGGGAAATTCTTGCGGACTGCAATCAGGCATTGCTCCCTCCTGGAGCTATCGATTTTGAAAGTTAAGCTTAATTTCATAGAGTATTCAATCACTGGACGGTTAATTGTCATGTTGTTTTGTCCAATCTACAAAACTGTGAAGTGGCCCATCGATTTTCATACTACAACGAGCTAAGAATGAACACAGCAACCAAGGCAACTATTAGATGTATTAAATAACACACGTTGTAGTTTGATACTTACCTTTTCTAGAGTCAAAGAAGTCCATTATACCTTGATGAGCGGGAGCCGGGCGCTTTTTCCCGACATTTTCCCAGCGGATTGAGAGAGAAACGTGAACGTTGGCAAGAAACACACGTCAACTGTTTCCCGCCAAATTCTAAACCACAGGCAGCCAAAATTACATAATTATTATTGTCATAAGAAAACTCGTACTGGCTTTTGCCTCGAAAGATTGTTCCAAAATAATTATTTGGAATTTACATTGAAGGAAGATTTTTCAGTTAATTAGTCGGTTTTCTTGAGATTTCCTACCAACATAGCTACAAGAAATCGCCCACTAAAATCATACACTATGTTAGAAAAAAAAAATAGTTTTCCTGGCGGGGGCAGCTCCCCCATGCCACCCCGCTATGTACGGCCCTGAATTTTTGTCCTCTTAGCTTCGCTTTAGGTAGTGTAGCCCACGATCATTGAGGCAGGGAAAGCGCTGTGGTTTTTCTTTTGCTATGTTTCCTCGGGATCACGGGGGAAGACATAGCTATACCCCAAATCGAAATTGGCAATTTTTTTAATTAATTTATTTATTTATTTATTTCCTTAATATTTGTACTTGAAATTGCTTTATGAATCTTGCGAAATTTTTGAAATGTTTTCAAATTGTACGGGAAACACAACCAGCGTGACGTCACAACCGTGTTTACATACTCTCATCTTAAGACACCTATTGACCAATGAGTGGGCGCGTACTATCTTAAATATTTTATAATTGCAATTGCATCTTCGACGATTATCAGTCGAAATGGAGTATAAACTTCTGCGTCCAAGAAGAAACTGAACCGCTCATACAGGGAAAACGGGACTCACGTACATGTATGTGTTTCCCAGACAGTACATTTTATAAATCAGTAATGAGCCGGCGAACTAGGTGTATTTTCATAATAGGTGAGGTGATGTGGAATCACTTTCGACTACTGAATATAATCGGGAAAGACGCCATCTGTCGGTTATTTCATAAATCACAAATTATTTAGCTAGAAAACAGCACTACAAACCCACCGATTCTCACAGTTATTTGTTGTATTCTTCTTCACATCCATCTCATGTTAAAAACGCCGTTCCCTATTCTCAATTTCTTCGAACGTCTATGTAGTCATAACTGTGCCAGTTCTTCGAGAAACGCGGCTATCCTGATTCTGTGGTTTAATCGGGCCATCACCGCGCCCAGCAATTTGATCGACAGTCAGCACTACAGACGTCACAAAAGAAAAAAAAATGACAGAATTCCATTCACCCTCAAATTATACCCGCGTAATAGCCCAGTTAAAGCCATCATTCTTAATAACTTTAAAATACTGAAAAAAGATCCAGAAACTGCTAGAATCTTTTCGCAACTACCACTGATTTCATTCAAACACGACAAAAATGTAGGCAACTTTCTAGTCTAAAGCGCATTCAAAACAACAGAGCAACCTGGAACTTTTAAATGCGCGCGCTAGCGATGCAAAACTTCTCCTTTCATTCAAAACACTAACAAAATATTGGGTCCTAAGCGGTCTGTTAAGATCACTGATCGTTTCAAGTGTACCTCCGCAAATGTTATCTATTGCATAACCTGTACATTATGCAAAAAGTTATACATCGGCGAAAGAGGAAGACGACTAGCTAGGTGGCCGATTTTTGAGAACATTTACGTGATGACAAAGATGCATCCAAACCAGTGGCTCGGCATTTTAATCTTCCCAGCCATTCCAAAGGCACAGAAAAAATTCGAGCGCATTCTATGACTGTTTTGCCACAGGCAACCCATAGGGAACTTTATATTTATGCACATACTCTTTTCAAAGTGATCCAAGGTGGAATGGACTTCCTAACTCTTTACTCAATGTTTGTATGACCGCTAGGATTCCCTGAATGATTCTACTCTCGGCGTGCATTGATTAGAGAACGAGTTCATCAGTTATTAGTGAGTGACTTACTAATAGAATAGCTATTACCATTAAAACTATTAGACCAACATAAGTGTTTTGCAATATTTTCCCACAGTTATACAGGTTTCTTAGTCTTCCATTTCTGCGTGAAGCCCTCTCTAGTGTCGATTTACGTTACGTGTGTCGATTTACGGCGGCCCGAAGGGCCGTTAAGCGGAGCACCGTGGTTAAGAAAACATGATAACCCATATATTCGAGAAAATTTGGTTTTGGTCACCGTAGGTACGCAAGCGAACGAGTGTTTTCCTCCGCTTAGCTGACTGAACATGTTTTTCGACGTCTGTGTTTCTATAGTCTTAAGAACTGAAAGAAACGTTTGCCTTTATGTTATTAACAAGTAATCGCAATGAGTCCTCGTAAAGTATCTTTCATGTTTTGGGCGACGAGGGCAATTTCAGCAAATTTCTGAAAACACAAGTGATATTACTCCTTAATTTTACTCGGCCCCATGCGATTACCTATCCAAACTATCAGGATTGTTTTCCTTTTTCTCTTTTCTACGGCATTTAAGCTTATGTCTAAGCTTAACGTACTACGAAATATGGTCTAACAATGTGTGTCACACATAACGTTTGGTGGCTAAACGCATAACAATGTTTGACCAAACAGCAAACCAATTGAGTCCAAAAACTGATTTTTCGTATTCGCGCAAACATTTTCAACGTTTTGTGGTTTATTTGGTTGCTTTTTACCGTTTGTGTACGATTTGTTTGTTGGGGTAGCTAAACGATCAAACATTTGTTCGTAATGCGAAATTCTGGATGAACATGTTTGATCTAGATCACATGGAAAGCAATTTAATGCACTATTGTGAGAAGTGGCTAAACGTTCAAACATGCTCTTCCAACGATGTTGATCGTTCTTAGATTGCTAAATTTGTTTTCGAACAAACACACGCGTCGACTGCATTGTTTTCTTGTAATGTTTTGAGGTTTTTGAACCACAGACAGTTCCCGTTGACTGCTCTAAATATAAAATATTGGCGCAACGAAAGCCATGCGGTAGTGCTCAATACCAGTAAAAAATAATAATCGTGGTGCTCCGCTTTTAGGCTTGGCTAAATCTATATGTTATGTAGCAAGCCTGAAAATACCTCGGTGGTCTTCCAGCGAGTTCTCGAATTTTTCCCGCCCCATAAAGGAACAAGGAAGTCTTTTACGATCTGCAATCAAGAATGAAAATGGAAATATGTCATCATGTCTGGAATCTTATTACGTTACGCAAAACAATGTAAAAGGAGCATTGCTTGAACGAGTTCCGTCAAACGCTACACACAGGAATAAGAATACTTCGTCATGTCTCAATACTGCGTTCATTATCTTTTCCATGCTTTTATTTGGCACTTGGCAGTATTTCCGCAACTGAGCTTCTCTGCTGGAGTTGATAGGCAGTCAACTTTTCGGTTTCCTCAGCAAGTCGTGAAGCGGTGTTTGCGAAGTTGTGATCCTGTTACAAGGACACCAATCAAAGCAAACGTACCTAGTTAAGTGGTTCCCTACTGAGTATGAACTTTTGAATTGCTTGTCCATTGCAAACTCTCATTCAGTGCTCTTAGGAATATCTCGTTTATGAAAGCAGCAAAACTAAACATTACATCACATCGTTCACCAGCCAATTGCACGGGATGAAGGTCGGTTGGCGAGAATTTATGTGACGTAGGTTATTTACGGCGTTGTTTAGTTTAAACTGTGCGTCGACTGATTTGGATATTTTAACGCTAAACGTGTTCTGTTAACGAGAATCTTGTCGTTAAGGATAAACCGAACTTCCATCACCGCCGCACAACGTTTGTCAAGCTGTAATCACAGCGTGACATTGGTCTAAATTAGCTATTAATATTCTCAGAGTAGATACAAAACTATGGGCTGGACTGCAACGGCATCAGGCACGTTGCAAAGAGACGGCCCTCTTTGATACAGAACTACTTAATTTAGCTGTGTTATACGAATGCGAAGTGGAATCAATATTGATTATTGATGAGGTAAATTAATAAAAGAACTAGCAATTTTGTCAATTCGACAAACTGGGGGTCAAGAATGCATGATTAATGATTGGGGCACCGATCTTAATAAAGTATGCTTTAGTGAACTTTCAAGTGAGTTATATTATCAGAAACAAACCTGCACTATTTGCAATTGCATCTTCAACGATGATCAGTCGAAATGGAGTATAGCATTTTCCGTCCAAGAAGAAACCGAACCGCTCATACAGGGAAAACGCGACTCACGTACATGTCTGTGTTTCCCAGACAGTACATTTTACAAATCAATAATCAGTCGGCGAACTAGTAGTATTTTCATAATAGGTGAGGTGATGTGGAATCACTTTGGAATAATATATCAGTGTCGGGAAAGACGCAACCTTAGGCTTCGACACAGGAAATGTGCCAGTTCTTCGAGAAACGCGGCTATCCTGATTCTGTGGTTTAATCGGGCCATCACTGTGGCGAGCAATTTGATAAGAGTCCGTACTACAGACATCACAAAAGGAAACGAATGAGAGAATTCCAGTCACCCTCTCATTTTACCCGCGTAATACCCCAGTTAAGGCCATCATTCTTAACAACTTTAAAATACTGCAAAATGATCCAGAAACTGCTAGAATCTTTTCAGAACCACCACTGACTTCATTCAAACACGACAAAAATGAAGGTAACTTTCTAGTGAGAAGCGCATTCAAAACAACTGAGCAATCTGGCAACTTAAAATGTTCGCGCTCGCGATGCAAAACTTTTCCTTTCAAAACACTGAAAAAATATCGGGACATAAGCGATCTGTTAAATCACTGATCGTTTCATGTGTACCTAAACAAAAGTTAGCTATTGCATAAGCTGTACATTATGCAAAAACTTATACATCTGCAAAAGAGGAAGACGACTAGCTAAGAGGCCGATTTCGAGAACATCTACGTGATGTTGAGAAAGATGACAAAGATGCATCCAAACCAGTCGCTCGGTATTTTAACTGATCTCCCTAGCCATACCAAAGGTACAGAAAAACAAACAAACGAACGAACGAACGCATTCTATGATTGTTTTAATTTCCCACAGGCAACCCACAGGGTGAAACTCACTATTGATGCACACAGTCTTTTCAATGTGATCTAGGGCGGAATGGACTTCCTAACTTGCCACATCACGTTTCTAGCTCTTTATTCATTGTTTGTATGACCGCTAGGATTCCCTATATGATTCTACTCTCGGCGTGCAGTGATTAGCTGATGAGTTCATCAGTTATTAGTGAGTGACTTACTACAAGTTTAGCTATTAATATAAAAACTATTAGACCAACATAAATGTCTTCCAACATTTTCCCACCGTTATACGGGTTTCTTAGCCTTGCATTTCTGTGCGAAGCCTTCTCGGGTGTCGATTTATATTTTTATCTAGCAAGCCAGAAAAATACCTCAGTGGTCTTCCAGGGAGTTCTCGAACTTTTGCCGCCCAAACTGAGGAACAGGGAAGTCCTTACAATCTGCAATCAAGTATCAAACCGGAAATATGTCATCGTGTCTGGAATCTTATTACGTGACGCAAAACAAAGTAAAAGAGGCATTGTTTAAATGAGTTCAGTCAAACGCTACACGCAAGATTAAGAATACTTCGCCATGGCTCAATACTGCGTTCATTACCTTTTCCTTGCTTTTATCTGGCACTTGGCAGTATTTCCGCAACTGACCTTCTCGGCTGGAGTTGATAAGCAGTCTACTTTTCGCTTTTCTCAGCAAGCCGTGAGGCGGTGTTTGCGAAGTTGTCATCCTGTTACAAGGATACCAATCAAAGCTAAGGTAACTAGTTAAGAGGTCCCCTAGTATGGACTTTCATTCAGTGCTCTTAGGATAATTTCGTTTATAAAAGCATCAAAACTCAAAATCGCGTCACATTACATCACATCGTTAACAGACCAATTCCACGCGATAAAGATCGGTACACGAGAATATTTATGTGACGTAGTTTGTTTACGCCGCTGTTTAGTTTGGACTGAGCGTCGACTGATTTGGATATTTTAACGCTAAACGTGTTCTGTTAACGAGAATCTTCCCGTTAAGGAGACACCGAACTCTCATCACCACCGCACAACGTTTCTCAAGCTGTAATCACGGCCTGACATTGGTCTAAATTAGCTATTAATATTCTCCGAGTGGATACAAAACTATGGGCTGGACTGCTACAGCCTCAGGCACGTTGCAAAGAGACGGTCCTCGTTGATACAGATCTACCCAATTTAGCTGTGTTATACAAATGCCCAACTTATCAAGAGCCAATTTCTGTAAATATCGAGAATCCGGCGTCACTCGTGAAATTTCGAAATTCTTCATATCTTGCCTGAATAACACCTATGGTGAGTTATTTTCGAAAATAGAATTCAAAGATCGTGAAGTGCTTGCTTTTTTCTGAAATCGAGGAAAGCTTGAAAAATGCCATTTTACCGCCATGACGCTGCCGAAAATAGTGTAAAATGATGCATTTTGTCATCGCTCGTGTAGATAAACGCGGTGTCATCTATCAATTCGACTTGGCCAGATCATAAGGCATCTCTTGGTCTTTCCAAAGCAAAAATTATTTTGGAGAAGCTACTGGTATATAACCGTTTTTGACCGTTAAAAATACCCCAGTTCAAACGCTTCAGCGAATGAGCTAATTTTAGCTAACTTCCACACCACAAAAAGCCCACTGGTACATACAATTTAAAGTTGAAATTAGTATTTTCTTAAAGTGCATATTTTGTGCTCTGTTGTGTTAAAATTTCTTCCGCGGCCCGACAAAAGTACTCCGTCGAGAGAAAGAAACGTGAAGTCAAGTTTTGCATCGCAGCCATTCTTGAAATCAACATGAAACTTGCTTTCTTCGAACCAGGGCTTTGTCAAGAATTAAAAGTCTGCCGATGGAACCCTTAACTCGCTATTCTGAACGCTAAGGATTACAGTACGATTCTAAGCTTACTTTTTTCAATCTGTCTGAGAGTGATAACCTTCAACATAAATTTTGACAAGGTCAGAGTAGGTGATGAAATTAGACTCGACGCTGATTAACACGGCAATTTTTAAGTGACTTTACGTACGCTCGTTCTAAACTGCTTCTTTCCTCAAGTATCACCTTTGTAAAGTTATGATGTTATGATATCTTGAATTCCTACTTGGCTACCATGTTCGGTTACAGAAACGTTGCTGTACTTTGTCTGTAAAGGGAAATTTGTTACATGTAATTGCGTGACGTTGACCAATAGATTGACAAATTAAAAACAATGTTGTTGGGTAACCGATATTTTCATTTGAACTTTGCAACAGCGTTCGAGTCGAACAGCTGAAATAAAAAGACTATAACAGTATCTTACCTGTTAAAATTGCCTTGCACACACGTCCAGTCAACGAAACCACGTAGGAAGAGATGCGTAATAATCAGGTGTTCAATCGAATGTCATCCCATTTTACATGCTCTTACGTTGTTTATGGAAACTGTGACAAATTCCATGAAGATCCAGAGATTTGGAACTTATTCACTGTGACTCCAGTGATTCTATTTGATGACGTGCGTATGCTTCCGTACCAAGCAAACAAATGTTTCGATTTTAACTGTCTAGCTCGAACAGCGCACTGTCTGCCCGCATTTTTCTTTGTATAATTTTGTTACCAGTGGGGAGGGGTGGTGGACTGCCGAAGTAAATGGGGTAGCGGGTAGTGGTGGTGTGGGAGGATTCCCTGTGAAGGAAACGTGGAGTTATAGTGAAAGGTATTCTTTTTAAAGCAAAGCTGACAAAAATAGTTCTTTTCAGATTTTTTTTTCTTTTCTCCACCACCCCTCAATGCTCAAAAATGCAATAGTTCCTATCTAAAATTGCTGCATGTCCTCGCCTTTTATTTTCACTCTTCCGATTCCATACTCCAGATACCCAAATAAATGTTTTGTTCAAGGTTTCCTTTCCGATTGTCTCAAGAAATATAAAAGGGAAAAGTAGCGGTATCTTTGCAAATAATTATCTTTTGGAATAGGCTTCTGTGTTTCGGGTAGGCTATTTATGGCGCTGCTTGGCAGTTGTAGGAAATGGGGTTAGCCGTTGGCCGTAAAACGTCCCAAAATCTAGCCGTTAGGCGTAAAAATTGAAAAAAATTAACCGTTTGCCGTAAAAGATATTAACTGCAAAAAATTCTGGCCTTAGTGATAAAAGTCTAAGTTCCCACTGAAAGATACAAGGTGAGGATATAAGTTGAGGAACAACACAAACCGTTTCTTTCATGTAGAAAAAATGTCATAGATTTTCTTGGACTAAACGACAAAGCCAAGAAAAACTTTACTTACAACAATAGTAGAGAATTTACACGCAGGTTCTCATTTCAAGCACGAAACCTTTGATGCTCTTCAGTATGCTACAGACTTCGGTACCATATCAAAGGAATCATTAAAGCGAGTAGCGAAATGGGGCGTGGGGTGGGGGTGGGGGAGGGGAATACTTTACCCATCCATCCTCCTACTACCCGGTGCCACAAAAGCTTATGTCGTTCAAAGATGCAAAATTTATGACTCCACTGCCTGCTGATACGCAAAAAAGCAGAAGAGACCATGCAGGACTGGCTGGAGAATTGCCGTCCAGTACGGCAGAGAACAGTGAGGAGCGAGACCACAAAAGATAAGGCAGGAACTCTTCCTCCGGCAGTGTATGCAAAGATAAGTCCTAACGCTGTTACAAGGGTGCATTTTCCAGCCGACCAAGTTAACCCGACGCACACTGCCTGCTTAGAAAACCGCTCTGTCGCTGACGGTGGGTGCGCAATAAGTTTCCTTAGTGATACCATTGTTCCTCAACTCACGCTCGCGTCCCTGCTGATTTCAACCAGGTGGAGGAGTAGGAAAGCGATTCCGATCATAATGATGTTGATACAGAAGATTTTGACTCAGAGGAACTGGTCACTGGTAAACCTGTGATAACAAGGTCTGAAAGACAAGTCAAAGCGTGGATACGATTTGATGTTTAGTCGGTCACAAAATGATAAGCCACGTCATTAAGGTGAATGCAGCATGGATGTTATTTCAAATGTTTCATTATGCACATTTATCATTAAGCTTTGAAAAATACGAGTAAATATACTTTCTTGTTTTATTTGTTTTGTTTTCGTCAAAGTACCGATGTGTACATGTACGAATGAAGATATAGACCAGATATAGTTTAGCGTGGTAGTATATTACCACAGTTTACTACCCTATAATGTTCCTGGGACTTAACAACAATGAAAATTAATTTTTTACTTTTTTAAACAATGGTAATTAATTTTTTAACAGATCCGTTAAACGTAACGGAAAAAAAATTAACCGTTAGCAGTAAAAAAGCCAAAATATTAACCGTTAGCCGTAAAAGACACTAGCACTAGTACAACAACATGGTAGCAGTGCAGGGACGAACGGCACTGACAGTCTTTTCCCGCAGGGAAATTCACTTGTTCCTCTGCTGGAAGCCCATCTTGCTTCGTCACCAGCACTTACTGTCGCAATTTCGCTGTCAAACGTGAAAAAAAAAAAGGCAGAACTTGCCGTAGAGACAGAAATTCCGTGGTAGAGAACAATATTTCTCCATCTGACCCAAGGGCTCGCCGCACTTAACATTTCATAACTCATAATTTCAACTGATGTATGTTGAGAGTTCTCGCAACACCTGCGCCCCTCCCCCCACCTATTAGGGAGGGAGGTACCTGAGACATTTTTGGGTGTAAGGGTGCCGCTGGGGTTTTGAAACCCTTACCTTGTTTAGTAGCCTGTTCGAGGCTCCCAGCTATTTGGGGCGAGAGCACGAGAACAAGCGAAGATAATGTAGGAGTACCTGTCCTGTGTTTGGCAACGCCATATTGTTTTCAAGCAATAGCGCTGATATCTAGTCCTGAAAATGATCTAATAGTGATTCATGACCTGCAATGCTAAATAAATGCAGATAAACGTTTTTGATTTCGGATTTTTAAATACTCGACGATAGTCTTGTAACCACACCCTGTTAGGACAGATCCAGACGAACCCTGATCTTATTGCCTCCTTTCGCAATACTGTAATGTTTTACGGTCATGCAAATAAAGCTTGTTGTTGTTGACAGCCTTGCTTGAAATTGTATAACTGTGTTTAAGACATATGGATCAAAAACCATACACCCTATCCAGCCGCACGTCCTCGTATAGGCCATATATATACACACCCCAGCCGCGTCCCCAGGGCGCTTTTCTCTTCAAAGATAAAGGGATAAGCTCCCTGGAGACGACGTTGTCACCCATGGCCCCTGCCCCTAGCCTCCCGGCGGCCACGGGACGACGTTGTCACCCCGGACCCCTGCCCCCGGCCTTCCGGTGGCCACTCCCCCGGCCACTCCCTTTATTGATGTAAAAGGGTATGTGCTGCCAAAAAAGAGATGGTTTTCTGGGTCATGAATCTTAATATAATTTCACTATTTAGCGTCTTGAACAGGATGCCTTCCTGGACCGGATGCCTTAAACAGGGTATGAACGCTGGTGGCGCGGAGTCTGCATGTCACCAACAATGTTTTTAAAAAGTCGGATTTTTTAATGCTTTTTGTATGCTCTCTGTATGTGAAATGAGGTCTCGAATAAAGGTCCCTTTTCTCAAACAAGGTATCCAAAATGAGCAGAACTTAAACAGGGACAGGATGTGAAGGCATCGGCGGCACACTCGAGCAACATTTGTCTCTGGAGACAGAAGAAAACTGTTTCACAAGAGTCATCCCACGATGGAATTTGCCAAACTGAACAATGTCTCCTATGGAGAGTGCTCCATCTGTCCAAGTCACTACCGTCGTCAGTTCTTCCAGCTACTACCACCAGCCCAGTAAGCAACCTCGTTCCCAGGACTATTACCCTCACGTCGAAGAAAGGGAAAAGCCCTGCAAACGAGGTTGCCCAGTAAGGAGGGCTGGGCGTTAAAAGAAGCCAAGAGGGTCGGAAGCCGGGGCCGTAAGGCTTCGGGCAAATCAGAAATGTTACCTTGTGGAGAACCTTATCCATTGCCCAGGCCAACGGAAGGTAACTGCATTCGGATGTAGTCGCCAAAGAAATGCGGCGAGCACACGGCACTGGCTCCGATGCCGAGAGACTGTGAACAGCTCACTGCCACGGAAATTCTATTTCCCCGACAAGTTTCGTCTTATTTTACAGTTTTCTGCACGAAACTGCGATATTAACTGCTGGTGAGGAAAGATGCGCTTGAAGCAGGGGAACAAGTGAATATCTCTGCGGCAACTGACTGTACTTTTCTATACATCAGATTAGATTCGCATATCCGTTAGGCGCTATTCTCTTTGGTGAAAAGCCAAGAAGGTTAGAAAAATGTAGGAGGGACTACTTCCGGGGCTATGTGCCTTGTCCACTTTTTCGAATTAAAGAGTCATAAATAGCCCTCCCTCAATGCACGAACTAGTAGTCCTCCTCGTTCGTTAACACAAAAGGCCCTTATATTAATTATTTGCAAAGATACTGTTAAGTTTCCCTTTTCTATTTTTTGTGACCTTCGAAAAGAAAACCTTGAAATTTAGGACAAAACATTTATTTGGGTATCTGGAGTATGGAATCGAAAGAGTGAAAATATACGCGAGGACATGCCGCAATTTTAGGTAGGACCGTATTGCATTTTTTTAGCAGGGATAGGTGGTGGATGTGGGTAAACAATTTTCTGAAAAGAAGTATTTTTGTCAACTTTGCTTTTAAAAATAATACTTTTCATTATATCTACTTACTTAATTGTACAAAATTTTCTTACAACCACATTTTTTTACAGGGATATCTTCATTCCACCACTACCCCCTACCCCATTGACTTCGCTAGTCCACCACCCCTACCCCCTGGTACCAAAATTATACAAAGAAAAATGCGGGCAAACGTTACGCTGTTCGGTCAAGACAGGTAAATCGAAACATTCGTTTGCTTGGTACGGAAAGATACACACGTCATCAAATAGAATCACTGGAGTCACAGGGAAAAAGTTTCAAATCGCTGGATCTTCATGGAATTTGTCACAGTTACCATAAACAACGTAAGAGCAACTAGCGATCTCCATGTAAAATGGGATGACATGAACACCTTATTATTACGCATCTCTTCCTAACGTGGTTTCCTTGACTAGACATGTGCGAAAGGGAATTTTAAAAGGTAAGTTATTTTTATAGTCTTTTTTTATTGCACTTGTTCGACTCAAACGCTGTTGCAAAGTTCAAATGAAAATGTTATCGGTTATCCAACAGCATTGTTTTTGTCAATCCAAGATCCTTGGTCGACGTCACGCAATTACATGTAACAAAATTTCCTTTTACAGACAAAGTACAGCAACGTTTCTGTAACCGAAGATGGTAGCCAAGTAGGAATTCAAGATATCGTAACATCATAACTTTACAAAGGTGATGGTTGGAGGAAAGAAGCAGTTTAGGGACCGGTCACTATTTATATAGGGGGGGGGGCGTGGGGGGGGGGGGAGGGAAAAATATTTTGATAGATGAAAATTTTTGCCAGGCCCTCCCTCCTCAGGTCTAAAAATGGCAAGTGCCTCCCCTCTTAATTCAATATTTCATTGATGACCCCCCCCCCCCCCCCAATTTTCCATTTATGATTTTATTTCCATATTTTTTCATATTTTACATCATATAGATACGACTAGCCTATGCCAAAAAATACACCTGGTGAATGTCTGGGATGAGCAAGACGAAATTACGTTATAAATCATTGAAATGTCATTGCTTACCCTATCAGATAGCCTAATAAGTCACAAAGTCAGCAGATAAAGAGATTTTGGCTCTATAAAGTAGTGTTTTGTTGCAGTACATGCAGCATGCAGCAAATATGATTATTTGGGGTGTACAGGGTTAGGGTTTCCCTCATATACAGAATTTAATTAATTGAAATAAGCCTGTATCCGTAATTGGATCCTCCTTTGTCATCCGCTAAGTTGACTTCGGTCGTGTATCAGTAATTGATCCTTAGTTGGGTTTCAAATGGAGTTATAGGCTTCCCCTGCCTTGTTACCTAAGAAAGTAAAATTTCCCGGGATGCCACGTCTTCGATCACGTAAATCACATCTTCGATTGCCGAGTTGCCAGCATGGTTGTCCTGATAGTGTAGTGGTCATCACACCCGACTAGTATACGGGGGGACGTGGGTTCAAATCCCGCTCAGGGCAAATTCTTTTTCAAACATTTATTCAATTAAAATATGATTATTTGGGGTGTACAGGGTTAGGGTTTCCCTCATATACAGAATTATATATATATATATATATATATATATATATATATATATATATATATATATATATATATATATAGCTGGAGTTTTCAAAACAGGGCTCGTAGAGTCCATACTAACTCCTATTACATGTCTCTCACTCTTTTTCTTTTTTATCTTTTTTGGACGGGGCGGGGGCATGCTAGCTACATTAATAATTAGAAGAGGAGATAGAAACTGTCCCTGACTTAAACTTTGCATTAAGGTCTGCAGAGTATTCCTTAGGACATCATTAAGTCCAGTGAGGGAGAAAGTCTTGCGAGGTGCAGTGTCTGCCTCGTCTAATATCCTGCTGTGCAGTTATTTGCTAAAGGAGTACTTTGTTTACCCGGGCGGTACTGCTGGAAAAATGTAGGGATATTGAGAGCTCTGCTTTGAGAGGTAACACGTCTTTAGCCTCAGAAAGTAGGTGTCGGTGATCATTTCAAGGCTCAGGGAGAGAAACTGGTGTAGAATTTGGAGCATGCTAAAGACTTAGTAAAAATGCTGTGGCTAGATTGTCGTCAACAGCTCCTCGCTAACACGGACAGTAAACATCCGGGACCTCATGAAGTTTCCCAAAAAGCACAAGGCATGGCTGGGAATTTGTCTGCAAAAAGCGTAAGTTTGAACACTTTTTTGACTAGTTTCCGCCCTCGCAATTTTATCGATCATAAGCTAGTGATTTGATAGTGTGAAAGTGTCATAATGACTGGTTTCCGGTGTCAGAAGTGATCACAAAATCGAGCGATAATTTACACAAATAAAATTCGACAATAATTAGCTGTGATTCTTCGTAGCAATCACAAACGCTCGGTTGAAAACGCTGCTATACTTCGCCTAAATCGATGCCGCTAATTCCAAAGCTAACTTTGCCGTCAGAAAGAGCGTATTCTAGAGAGATTTGGCCGACTAACGCACCAAAATTCTCATGTCAGAGGTCACGTCAATTTCATGTCTAATTGCAAGATAAATAACATGTATTCTTCGTCTTCCCTTTGACAGAGACTGTAGGCTCATAACGGGTCTAAATGCAAGTCTCCCTTTTGATAAACCGAGGTATTGATAAAGAAAGTTCTAAAACCCCTCAAATTTTCATGAGCCTGGTTTTGAAAAGTTCGGCTAGATGTCTCAAGGTAATAACACATGTGGACATTCAGTTTCTCAGTTTTATGGCCAATCCTGTCCAAATCACGGCGTTTTCAACGCCAAAAAGCTACTGACATTAAAAGAATTGCCTTCAAACCGAACGTTAAAGCACGATTTTCACAATGTGTGTGATGTCAGAAGAGGCTAGCTATTTAACAAGCAATTTATGTCATGGTGCTGAGTAAAACTAGCATTTAATGTCTGATTTTTGATCTTCTAAAGGCACCCTTTTTTCTGTTTGCGCTCAGTACTGTTCAGTTGAACGTGTGACATCATTTTAAGTCGATTATAAGCTTTTTCTTTACAATTTCACCTATTTGCTTGAAATATATAGCTGGAGTTTTCAAAACAGGGCTCCTAGAGTCCATACTAACTCCTATTACATGTCTCTCACTCTTTTTCTTTTTTATCTTTTTTGGACGGGGCGGGGGGCATGCTAGCTACATTAATAATTAGAAGAGGAGATAGAAACTGTCCCTGACTTAAACTTTGCATTAAAGTCTTATCCCCACTTCCCCCCACCCCCTCCTCCCCCCCCCCCATTCCCCCCAGTTTTAGTTGTCAGTTAGTTTCCACTCTCTCTCAAAGAAAGAAACGTGCATTTGAAGTCTTCGCGCGGTCAGTTAGCTCGCAATGGCGTCGTTAGAGTTTGATTTTCCGTTGGCCTCCTAGAGCAGAGTATTCCTTAGGACATCATTAAGTCCAGTGAGGGAGAAAGTCTTGCGAGGTGCAGTGTCTGCCTCGTCTAATATCCTGCTGTGCAGTTATTTGCTAAAGGAGTACTTTGTTTACCCGGGCGGTACTGCTGGAAAAATGTAGGGATATTGAGAGCTCTGCTTTGAGAGGTAACACGTCTTTAGCCTCAGAAAGTAGGTGTCGGTGATCATTTCAAGGCTCAGGGAGAGAAACTGGTGTAGAATTTGGAGCATGCTAAAGACTTAGTAAAAATGCTGTGGCTAGATTGTCGTCAACAGCTCCTCGCTAACACGGACAGTAAACATCCGGGACCTCATGAAGTTTCCCAAAAAGCACAAGGCATGGCTGGGAATTTGTCTGCAAAAAGCGTAAGTTTGAACACTTTTTTGACTAGTTTCCGCCCTCGCAATTTTATCGATCATAAGCTAGTGATTTGATAGTGTGAAAGTGTCATAATGACTGGTTTCCGGTGTCAGAAGTGATCACAAAATCGAGCGATAATTTACACAAATAAAATTCGACAATAATTAGCTGTGATTCTTCGTAGCAATCACAAACGCTCGGTTGAAAACGCTGCTATACTTCGCCTAAATCGATGCCGCCAATTCCAAAGCTAACTTTGCCGTCAGAAAGAGCGTATTCTAGAGAGATTTGGCCGACTAACGCACCAAAATTCTCATGTCAGAGGTCACGTCAATTTCATGTCTAATTGCAAGATAAATAACATGTATTCTTCGTCTTCCCTTTGACAGAGACTGTAGGCTCATAACGGGCCTAAATGCAAGTCTCCCTTTTGATAAACCGAGGTATTGACAAAGAAAGTTCTAAAACCCCTCAAATTTTCATGAGCCTGGTTTTGAAAAGTTCGGCTAGATGTCTCAAGGTAATAACACATGTGGACATTCAGTTTCTCAGTTTTATGGCCAATCCTGTCCAAATCACGGCGTATTCAACGCCAAAAGGCTACTGACATTAAAAGAATTGCCTTCAAACCGAACGTTAAAGCACGATTTTCACAATGTGTGTGATGTCAGAAGAGGCTAGCTATTTAACAAGCAATTTATGTCATGGTGCTGAGTAAAACTAGCATTTAATGTCTGATTTTTGATCTTCTAAAGGCACCCTTTTTTCTGTTTGCGCTCAGTACTGTTCAGTTGAACGTGTGACATCATTTAAAGTCGATTATAAGCTTTTTCTTTACAATTTCACCTATTTGCTTGAAATATATAGCTGGAGTTTTCAAAACAGGGCTCCTGGGAGTCCATACTAACTCCTATTACATGTCTCTCACTCTTTTTCTTTTTTATCTTTTTTGGACGGGGGGGGGCATGCTAGCTACATTAATAATTAGGAGAGGAGATAGAAACTGTCCCTGACTTAAACTTTGCATTAAGGACAGACAGACAGACATGACAGACATGTTTTTATTTGGAGTCTTATACAATATATAGTACATCGACTACGCAATCCAAATAACTAAAAGTTACAAAAAAAAATTGTTACTTAAATAATTATTAATTAAGTTGTTAATTGATTAATTCCTAGAGTATTTACTTTTTGCCGTCTTCCTCTATCCTTTTTTCAAAGCATTCGAATATATGTTTTGCTATTAGCTTTTGTATTTGACCATTTCCGCTAGGGGGGTTTATTAGAAACATGAATATTTTATTAGGCGACATTCTGCTTATTTTTATTCCACATTCTTTTTCCAAATAATTAAGTAGCGAACGTCTTTTTTCCTGGTAAGCAGGGCAAATATTTAGAAAATGGTATTCGTCCTCCATTTCTATTTTACAAATTGGGCAAATTCTTTCTGCAGGTTTCTTGAATGGTCTCGAATAACGTCCTGTCTCTATGGCTAATTTGTGGTTGCTAAGTCGCAGTTTTGTTAGAGCTATTCTGTGTCGTATATTGGTAACCTGATATAAATAGTCTTCACATTTGTAATTGTCTATCGTTTTGAATAACCGGTAGGTTCTCATTTTGTTGCTTTGGTTAGCATCTTTTCTGATGTCGTTATTTATTTCACTTAGCCATCTTTGTAGTTCAATATCCTTAAGTCGTTGCCTGATCATGTTTACAATTCCTATGCCTGCATAGTGTGCTTCCATCCAGAGTTCTCCTAATCCTATCTGTTCCAACAAGTTTTTTATTTTTTTGCTCCAGAAAGTCTTATTTTCGTTCCATTTAATATCATTGTATGCTATTTGGGATAATTTATTTTCATTTTTGGTTAAGGTTAACCAGAACTTAAAGTTCCTACATTGGGCTTCAATTATCATTGGGAACCTTCCTGTCTCAGCCCTGCACGCATTGTTATTACAGTATTTATTAACTCCCAGCAACCACTTTAGGAATTTATTTTGAACTAATTCTGCTGGATCCTTTTCTAATTTCCCATTGCAATCAATCCCCCACACTTCACTCGCATAAAAGAGTATGGGAGATATCAGTGCATCAAATAACTTCATCGTTAATTTTATATTTTCTCTGAAGTGGTCTCCCATCTCTTTTCGTAATTTATAGAGTGCTTTAAGTGCACCTTTCTTCAACTCTTGCCTAGCGAGATTAAAGTTTCCAAAAGGACTCATTATGAGTCCAAGATATTTATAGGATTTGACATTCTCCAGTTCATCAGCCCCATATCTGAACAAGTAATTGTTTAACGACTTACCACAGTTATTAAAAATCATAATTTTCGTCTTGTCTAAATTTACACTTAAATCGGCATTTTTGCAAAAAGATTCCAGCTTATTAAGGTTTATTTGAAGGCTTTTTGCTGATCTAGAGAAGATCACTAGATCGTCCGCATATAAGAGACAATTGATAGACTTATCACCTAACGTAATGTCGGTTGGACTCGCCGTATTTAGGAATTTTGGTAGATCACTCAGATAGAAATTAAAAAGAGTAGGTGACAACATGCAACCTTGCTTTACCCCGGCAAAACAGGGAAATGATTCGGTTAAATTGTTATCAATTTTAATTGCCGATTTATCATTTGAGTACATGGATATTAAAACGTCTAGGAAACGTCCTTGAATGCCTTCTTTTCTCAGTTTGTCGAATAGTTTTTGTCGGGGTATACAGTCAAAGGCTTTTCTAAAGTCGACGAAGCATGAAAAGAGTAAATTTCGGTGCTTCTGTGGTTTAGATTTCACGTACTTGTCAATAAGCATTTTTAATGTGAAGATGCTATCAACTGTGCCGTGCATTTTTCTGAAACCACCTTGTTCAGCTTTCAAAATTCCTTTTTGAACCATGAAGTCGTACAGTCGATTGTTAAGTATTGATGTAAAGAGCTTGCCTAACGCAGAAAGCAAAGTGATACCTCGGTAATTTTCGACTTTGGATCGATCATCCTTTTTGTGAATAGGTACAATGAGGCCAAAACTCCAAAGAGTAGGGTATTTGCCAGTATCTAAGATTCGATTAAATAAGTTTATTAAATGCCCTTTAATGTCGTCCTTTCCGATTTTTATTACTTCATTTAATATATTATCGATACCTGGAGATTTGTTTGCCTTCAGTTTGGTAATTGCAGCTTCAAGCTCTTCATCAGTTATTGGATAATCAAGTGGGCCTTCCACTCTTTCGTTGCTGTGGGTTTCCATATTCGTCTCCGGATTTAGTATATTATTTAAAGGGGTCGCATTCTGTTGCTTAAAGTATTTATAAAACTGTTCCGTACTCACTGTTTCAGCTCCACGTGTTTTTCTTTTTCCTAAACTAAAGATTTGTCCGATTTGTCGCCAGGTCTCTTTGGAGTTCTTCAAATCGATATTAGACATGCCTTTGCTGATATACTCCCGTTTCTTCCGTCTACAAGTTTGTTTGAACCTCTTCTTTTTGTCGCGCAATAGTTGTGTAAGTTCTGAATTATTAACGTTTTTAGAAATTTTCTTCCCGAGGGATTGCAAGTTTTCTTTTTCTGTTTCGCATTCCTGATCAAACCATTTGTTTTGTGATTTGCATTTAATTTTGCTGCCTCTTGCTTTCAATCCAGCTTCTTTGCATGCTTCCACCAAAGTTTCACTTATTAATTCAGACGCAGTATCGATGTTATCATGTTTTACGGCTGCTTTTAACCTGGATTGAACTGTTTGCGATTTGAGACCATCCTTAAGTCTGTCCTTAGACTTGATATTCCAGAAGAGCCTATTATATTCGGTTAGGATGAGTTCGGCTGATGTTTCAAGCGAGTCTCGGTTAACAAAGTTAGCTTTTATCGCGAATGATAGGTGACAGTGATCCGATAAATGTGGCATTAGTGGATTAACAATAAGATATTGCACATTCCTTAGCATACTTTTTGATCCTATGACATAATCAACAACACCGCTACCGTTATAATGAAAGCAGGTCTTTTTACCTTCCAGGTCACCAACAATTCTTCCATTAAAGATTCGTAAATTTAACGCTGTGCATGTTTCTAACAAATTTCTCCCCCTAGCGTTCACGGTACCTGAATCTTGTGACCGTCTTACGCATTGTTCGTCATTCTCATAGTCCTCAGGGACATTCAGGAAAGTGCTGTCATCCTCCAAGACCGTTTCCTGAATGTCACCCGTTCGTGCATTATAATCGCCCTGAACAATTATGTCACCCTTTTGTGAGAGTAAAAACATTTCTTCTTCTAATTCCCCAATTAAATCTTCGCTGCTATTTCTTTCATAATTCGGTGGGCTTAAATAAACTGTTCCTAGGTATATATCCTTTTGAAAGTTAAAGTAAGTTTTATCAAGTTTACACCATATTATGTTCTTGTTTTCAGACGGGATGTAGCTGACTCCTTTAGCGAGATTTTGATTTATATATACAGATAGTCCCCCGGAAGATCGGTTTCCCGATTGATTCCTACACTTAATAAAATGTTTAAATTTACTTATCCCCTTATCTTATCCCCACTTCCCCCCCCCACCCCCTCCCCCCCCCATCCCCCCCAGTTTTAGTTGTCAGTTAGTTTCCACTCTCTCTCAAAGAAAGAAACGTGCATTTGAAGTCTTCGCGCGGTCAGTTAGCTCGCAATGGCGTCGTTAGAGTTTGATTTTCCGTTGGCCTCCTAGAGCAGAGTATTCCTTAGGACATCATTAAGTCCAGTGAGGGAGAAAGTCTTGCGAGGTGCAGTGTCTGCCTCGTCTAATATCCTGCTGTGCAGTTATTTGCTAAAGGAGTACTTTGTTTACCCGGGCGGTACTGCTGGAAAAATGTAGGGATATTGAGAGCTCTGCTTTGAGAGGTAACACGTCTTTAGCCTCAGAAAGTAGGTGTCGGTGATCATTTCAAGGCTCAGGGAGAGAAACTGGTGTAGAATTTGGAGCATGCTAAAGACTTAGTAAAAATGCTGTGGCTAGATTGTCGTCAACAGCTCCTCGCTAACACGGACAGTAAACATCCGGGACCTCATGAAGTTTCCCAAAAAGCACAAGGCATGGCTGGGAATTTGTCTGCAAAAAGCGTAAGTTTGAACACTTTTTTGACTAGTTTCCGCCCTCGCAATTTTATCGATCATAAGCTAGTGATTTGATAGTGTGAAAGTGTCATAATGACTGGTTTCCGGTGTCAGAAGTGATCACAAAATCGAGCGATAATTTACACAAATAAAATTCGACAATAATTAGCTGTGATTCTTCGTAGCAATCACGAACGCTCGGTTGAAAACGCTGCTATACTTCGCCTAAATCGATGCCGCTAATTCCAAAGCTAACTTTGCCGTCAGAAAGAGCGTATTCTAGAGAGATTTGGCCGACTAACGCACCAAAATTCTCATGTCAGAGGTCACGTCAATTTCATGTCTAATTGCAAGATAAATAACATGTATTCTTCGTCTTCCCTTTGAAAGAGACTGTAGGCTCATAACGGGCCTAAATGCAAGTCTCCCTTTTGATAAACCGAGGTATTGATAAAGAAAGTTCTAAAACCCCTCAAATTTTCATGAGCCTGGTTTTGCAAAGTTCGGCTATATATATATATATATATATATATATATATATATATATATATATATATTATATATATATATATATATATATATATATATATCTTAGCGAATTTGCAAAAACGTACCTGCTAGGTTTTCGCTTGAGGACTTGCGCAGTCCGTCTTCAAGCTCTTGCTGCGGCTCAAACTTGAGGGGGCTTGCCGTCAACACTTCCTTTTCCAAATAGCCCAGGGACAGTTCTAACAGTGAGTGGGTGATTGGCAGCTGTCCATCAAAACCACAGGGCTGGGGGGGAGGGGGGCTCTTTTGAGACTTTGACTGCAGTTAAAGTTGCTGTCCTTATGTTGAGTGAGAGTTTTAGTTCTAGGCATGCATTGGCAATTGTCTAGGGCCTGAATGAGAGTTGACTTTTGAACTCCACTTTGAGCGGGCCCGCTGTTCGCTTCGGGTGTGTGGCTGGCAGGTGTGTGTCAAAAGCACAGGGGTTGGGAGGGTGGCTGCTGGGGCATTTGACTACATCAAAATTGGGGCTGCCTAGAGAGTCAGTGCAGGTACCTTTTGACAAATCCAGTCAGATAACTACACCATTTATTCCAGAACTGCATTCTGGTGGCCATTCTGAGTAAATTGACTGTCAGCAGGTCAATTTGGGCTGAATTTCAGGCATTCGGCTCTTGATAATTAACTACACCATTTGTTCCAGAACTGCATTCTGGTGGCCATTCTGAGTAAATTGACTGTCAGCAGGTCAATTTGGGCTGAATTTCAGGCATTCGGCTCTTGATATCTGAGCGAATTTGCAAAAACGTACCCGCTAGGTTTTCGCTTGAGGACGGGCGCAGCCCGTCTTCAAGCTCTTGCTGCGGCTCAAACTTGAGGGGGCTTGCCGTCAACACTTGCTTTTCCAAATAGCCCAGGGACAGTTCTAACAGTGAGTGGGTGATTGGCAGCTGTCCATCAAAACCACAGGGCTGGGGGGGGGCTCTTTTGAGACTTTGACTGCAGTTAAAGTTGCTGTCCTTATGTTGAGTGAGAGTTTTAGTTCTAGGCATGCATTGGCAATTGTCTAGGGCCTGAATGAGAGTTGACTTTTGAACTCCACTTTGAGCAGGCCCGCTGTTCGCTTCGGGTGTGTGGCTGGCAGGTGTGTGTCAAAAGCACAGGGGTGGGGAGGGTGGCTGCTGGGGCATTTGACTACATCAAAATTGGGGCTGCCTAGAGAGTCAGTGCAGGTACCTTTTGACAAATCCAGTCAGATAACTACACCATTTGTTCCAGAACTGCATTCTGGTGGCCATTCTGAGTAAATTGACTGTCAGCAGGTCAATTTGGGCTGAATTTCAGGCATTCGGCTCTTGATATTTGAGCGAATTTGCAAAAACGTACCCACTAGGTTTTCGCTTGAGGACGGACGCAGCCCGTCTTCAAGCTCTTGCTGCGGCTCAAACTTGAGGGGGCTTTCCGTCAACACTTGCTTTTCCAAATAGCCCAGGGACAGTTCTAACAGTGAGTGGGTGATTGGCAGCTGTCCATCAAAACCACAGGGCTGGGGGGGGGGGCTCTTTTGAGACTTTGACTGCAGTTAAAGTTGCTGTCTTTATGTTGAGTGAGAATTTTAGTTCTAGGCATGCATTGGCAATTGTCTAGGGCCTGAATGAGAGTTGACTTTTGAACTCCACTTTGAGCGGGGCCGCTGTTCGCTTCGGGTGTGTGGCTGGCAGGTGTGTGTCAAAACCACAGGGGTGGGGAGGGTGGCTGCTGGGGCATTTGACTACATCAAAATTGGGGCTGCCTAGAGTCAATGCAGGTACCTTTTGACAAATCCAGTCAGATAACTACACCATTTGTTCCAGAACTGCATTCTGGTGGCCATTCTGAGTAAATTGACTGTCAGCAGGTCAATTTGGGCTGAATTTCAGGCATTTGGCTCTTGATAATTAACTACACCATTTGTTCCAGAACTGCATTCTGGTGGCCATTCTGAGTAAATTGACTGTCAGCAGGTAAATTTGGGCTGAATTTCAGGCATTCGGCTCTTGATATCTGAGCGAATTTGCAAAAACGTACCTGCTAGGTTTTCGCTTGAGGACGGGCGCAGCCCGTCTTCAAGCTCTTGCTGCGGCTCAAACTTGAGGGGGCTTGCCGTCAACACTTGCTTTTCCAAATAGCCCAGGGACAGTTCTAACAGTGAGTGGGTGATTGGCAGCTGTCCATCAAAACCACAGGGCTGGGGGGGGGCTCTTTTGAGACTTTGACTGCAGTTAAAGTTGCTGTCCTTATGTTGAGTGAGAGTTTTAGTTCTAGGCATGCATTGGCAATTGTCTAGGGCCTGAATGAGAGTTGACTTTTGAACTCCACTTTGAGCGGGCCCGCTGTTCGCTTCGGGTGTGTGGCTGGCAGGTGTGTGTCAAAAGCACAGGGGTTGGGAGGGTGGCTGCTGGGGCATTTGACTACATCAAAATTGGGGCTGCCTAGAGAGTCAGTGCAGGTACCTTTTGACAAATCCAGTCAGATAACTACACCATTTGTTCCAGAACTGCATTCTGGTGGCCATTCTGAGTAAATTGACTGTCAGCAGGTCAATTTGGGCTGAATTTCAGGCATTCGGCTCTTGATATCTGAGCGAATTTGCAAAAACGTACCCACTAGGTTTTCGCTTGAGGACGGGCGCAGCCCGTCTTCAAGCTCTTGCTGCGGCTCAAACTTGAGGGGGCTTGCCGTCAACACTTGCTTTTCCAAATAGCCCAGGGACAGTTCTAACAGTGAGTGGGTGATTGGCAGCTGTCCATCAAAACCACAGGGCTGGGGGGGGCTCTTTTGAGACTTTGACTGCAGTTAAAGTTGCTGTCCTTATGTTGAGTGAGAGTTTCAGTTCTAGGCATGCATTGGCAATTGTCTAGGTCCTGAATGAGAGTTGACTTTTGAACTCCACTTTGAGCGGGCCCGCTGTTCGCTTCGGGTGTGTGGCTGGCAGGTGTGTGTCAAAAGCACAGGGGTGGGGAGGGTGGCTGCTGGGGCATTTGACTACATCAAAATTGGGGCTGCCTAGAGAGTCAGTGCAGGTACCTTTTGACAAATCCAGTCAGATATATATATATATATATATATATATATATATATATATATATATATATATATATATATATATATATATATATATATATATGCAACAAGCCTTGCTTGTTTTTTTTACCGCGATCTGGATTGGTCTTTTATTAAAGTGTGAAATGTTAAAGGAATGAAGTTAATGACATTAATCTTCTAACAGGATTGTCCATCTTCACCACCTGGATCTTTGAAATTGATTTGTTTTGTAAAAGTAATCCCATTTGCAGAAGCACAGACAAGACCCCTTGAAAAACCTAAAAAATGATGAGCCTCCTATTAATTTTTTTTTAAAATAGCCCTCCCCCCCTCCCACCTCTAACCAATCTAAAACAGCCTTGATCCCCCCCTCCCCTTCTTTTTCCCTTCCCTCCCTCTACATAAATAATTACCGGTCCCTTAGAACGAGCGTACGTAATTAAAGTCACTTGAAAATTGCCGTGTCAATCAGCGTCGACTTACATAATTTTATCACCTAATCTGACCTTGTCAAAATTTATGTTGAAGGTTATCACTCTCGAGCTCAGACAGATTGCACTGTAATCCTTAGCGTTCAGAATAGCGAGTTAAGGGTTCCATCGGCAGACTTTTAATTCTTATGTTGAGTCCTTATGTCCTTATGTCCTTGTCCTTATGTTGAGTGAGAGTTTTAGTTCTAGGCATGCATTGGCAATTGTCTAGGTCCTGAATGAGAGTTGACTTTTGAACTCCACTTTGAGCGGGCCCGCTGTTCGCTTCGGGTGTGTGGCTGGCAGGTGTGTGTCAAAAGCACAGGGGTGGGGAGGGTGGCTGCTGGGGCATTTGACTACATCAAAATTGGGGCTGCCTAGAGAGTCAGTGCAGGTACCTTTTGACAAATCCAGTCAGATATATATATATATATATATATATATATATATATATATATATATATATATATATATATATATATATATATATATATATATATATGCAACAAGCCTTGCTTGTTTTTTTTACCGCGATCTGGATTGGTCTTTTATTAAAGTGTGAAATGTTAAAGGAATGAAGTTAATGACATTAATCTTCTAACAGGATTGTCCATCTTCACCACCTGGATCTTTGAAATTGATTTGTTTCGTAAAAGTAATCCCATTTGCAAAAGCACAGACAAGACCCCTTGAAAAACCTAAAAAATGATGAGCCTCCTATTAATTTTTTTTAAAAATAGCCCTCCCCCCCCTCCCACCTCTAACCAATCTAAAACAGCCTTGATCCCCCCTCCCCTTCTTTTTCCCTTCCCTCCCTCTACATAAATAATTACCGGTCCCTTAGAACGAGCGTACGTAATTAAAGTCACTTGAAAATTGCCGTGTCAATCAGCGTCGACTTACATAATTTTATCACCTAATCTGACCTTGTCAAAATTTATGTTGAAGGTTATCACTCTCGAGCTCAGACAGATTGCACTGTAATCCTTAGCGTTCAGAATAGCGAGTTAAGGGTTCCATCGGCAGACTTTTAATTCTTGACGAAGCCCTGGTTCGAAGAAAGCAAGTTTCATGTTGATTTCAAGAATGGTTGCGATGCAAAACTTGACTTCACGTTTCTTTCTCTCGACGGAGCACTTTTGTCGGGCCGCGGAAGAAATTTTAACACAACAGAGCACAAAATATGCACTTTAAGAAAATACTAATTTCAACTTTAAATTGTGTGAAACAGTGGGCTTTTTGTGGTGTGGAAGTTAGCTAAAATTAGCTCATTCGCTGAAGCGTTTGAACTGGGGTATTTTTAATGGTCAAAAACAGTTATATACCAGTAGCTTTCCCAAAATAATTTTGTGCTTTGGAAAGACCAAGAGATGCCTTATGATCTGGCCAAGTCGAATTGATAGAAGACACCGCGTTTATCTACACGAGCGATGACAAAATGCATCATTTTACACTATTTTCGGCAACGTCATGGCGGTAAAATGGTGTTTTTTCAAACTTTCCTCGATTTCAGAAAAAAGCAAGCGCTTCACGATCTTTGAATTCTGTTTTCGAAAATAACTCACCATAGGTGTTATTCTGGCAAAATATGAAGAATTTCGAAATTTAGCGAGTGACGCCGGATTCTCGATATTTACAGAAATTGGCTCTTAACTCTTTTCCATCCAACGTCACACATATGTGATGATAAATACTGCTTCCTTTTTATGGTTTATTTCTTGTTTAAAGTTTGTCAGAACGTTATAATAATTGTGTGAATAGGACCAACTGTGTTTTAGCAATCATTAAAGCTAAAAATAACGACTACAATACCAGAATTCCGCTGCATATCACCGATCGTTTAACAGCAAAGCCCAAAATGCTTGTTTTTTGGCCAGAGAATAACACCAAAATTTACACATTTTTGTGGCCAACTTTTTAATAAGAAAAACTGCCCAAATATCAAGATTCTACATTTACAGCAAACCTCAAGCTCTCTCCTTATTATCAGCTATGAAACGTTTCTCTCACATTTGGTGCCTGCCACGTTTCAGCCCGTTTCTGAGATCCAATCTTGTGTGTCTTAACTGGACTCGTTCACGGCCGAAAAGAATTCTGGGAACTGTAACCACGCCGCGAGCATAGAACTCTCCTTCAGTTCATTACATAGTTTTTCGATAAGTGCTGAGCCACCCGGTGCTACCAGCAAAATGTTGCATCGATGAGTATTTTTAGCGGTCAGAACTAGCCCACATTGCCTCGTTAGCTCCCCGAATCCACTTGCAGAAAGACAAGAGAGACAGGTTCCATATCGAGTCACCATCATCACAACAGAGCGTGTTTGGCATCTCCATCAACATAAAACCGCCTCTCACCTCTGGTTTCTTTCAAAGGCTTGCCTTTACCCACATTCTAGCTTAATGATGCCAGCATGGGGGCTTCTGCAGAGGAAAATGGCTCAGAAAAGCACTCTAAAACTGACAATTGCACCACAGTCAAGCGATTCCACTGACTCGACAAACAACAGCCACTCGGGTGCATCACGTGACTCTAAAGCCTGGGTCCCCAGTATTTCAAGACAGCAGATATTTTCATAATAACTCCATATATGAAGAAGTTAAGAGCCCCAGACCATTTATTGCCCAAAATCTGGTGAAATAAATAGCACCCACTTGGATCGAAAAGGGTTAATAAGGCGAAGTGGGATCAACATTTATTATTGGCGAGGTAAATTGATAAATGAACGGGCAATTTTGTGAATTGGACGAGCTGAAGGTCAATAATGCATGATTAATGACTAAGGCATTGATGTTAATAAAGTATGATCCTGTGAACTTTCAAGGGAGATATATTATCAGAAACAAACCTGCACTATTTCCAATTGCATCTTCGACGATGATCAGTCGAAATGGAATATTGATCAGTCGAAATGGAGTATAAAATTTTGCGTCGAAGAAGAAACAGAACCGCTGATAGAGGAAAAACGGGACTCATGTACATGTCTGTGTTTCCCAGACACTACATTTCATAAATCAACGAGACGCTCGGGAAGCGTTTACTCCGGCCGTGGAATTTGAGGTTTCTTTGGGTTGGTTAGGATCTGAATTTCCCGCTTGTATAATATATTAAGTGTTATTTCGGTCAGTTCGTTTGCTTTGTTTAGAGCAGGGATTTCCGAATATATAAACTTGATAAGGATTAGAGTGTATTTCATTGTGTTGAAAGTAGGTTGGTTATTAAAACAGTAATAACAGTTTGATAGCTTTAAAGAAAAGAAACTAATAGGCATAAAGCAATGCCAAGGTACTAGTATGTAGAACAACATTCTTGGTTTGGTCAATGCAAAATAGAAAGCATGTGAAGTCATTTACGAATATACTGCCTGTGAACTTTCAAGGGAGATATATTATCAGAAACAAACCTGCACTATTTCCAATTGCATCTTCGACGATGATCAGTCGAAATGGAATATTGATCAGTCGAAATGGAGTATAAAATTTTGCGTCGAAGAAGAAACAGAACCGCTGATAGAGGAAAAACGGGACTCATGTACATGTCTGTGTTTCCCAGACACTACATTTCATAAATCAACGAGACGCTCGGGAAGCGTTTACTCCGGCCGTGGAACTTGGGGTTTCTTTGGGTTGGTTAGGATCTGAATTTCCCGCTTGTATAAAATATTAAGTGTTATTTCGGTCATTTCGTTTGCTTTGTTTAGAGCAGGGATTTCCGAATTATAAACTTGATGAGGAGTAGGGTGTATTTCATTGTGTTGAAAGTAGGTTGGTCATTAAAACAATAATAACAGTTTGATTGCTTTAAAGAAAACAAACTAATAGGCATAAAGCAATGCCTAGGTACTAGTACGTAGAACAACATTCTTGGTTTGGTCGATGCAAAATAGAAAGCACGTGAAGTCATTTACGTATATACTGCCGAAGAACAACAAAGGTCGTCATCGTGTCATGGGAGGTCGGTCATATGAGTTGGAAAGATGTTTTCAAAGCTCACGTTTCTCTTCCATTTTTTTCTGCTATAGATGTTTCCATGCGATATTTCGGAGATTTTTCAAGCCATATCTTGAATCTTAAGCCGTTTAATATGCGTGAACTTTTCCCAAATATCCACCGATCAGTTGTTTTGAATGCGCTTCTGGATAGAAATTTCCCTCTACTTTTGTAGCGTTTGAATGAAGTCAGTGGTGCTTGAGAGCACCAATTCTTCAATTAGTACAACGGCCCTAAACCTAAACTCTGCGGTCGTTACATTGATGACTGCATCGGCGCAATTTCATCTAGCAAGGAGGAAATCAATCAATTCATAGCCTCCGTTAATTCCTTTTATCCGGCTCTAAAATAAACCTGGGAAATTTTGGAAACATTGCTAGCTTTGCTAGATACCAAAGTTTCCATCAGCGGAGTGTGCACTACAAACCCACTGATTCTCACAGTTTTTTTGTTGTATTCATCTTCACATCCATCTTATGTCAAAAACGCCATTCCTTATTCTCAATGTCTTAGACTTTGACGTTTCAGAGGAAATGTGCTCGTTCTTCCTATTCTGTGGTTAAATCGGACCATCACCGCGCCCAGAAATTTGATCAACAGTCAGCACTACAGACGTCACAAAAGGAAAAGAAAGACAGAATGCCATCAGTTCACTCTCAAATTTCACCCGCATAATAACCCAGTTAAAGCCATCAATCTCAATAAGTTTGAAATACTACAAAATGATCCAGAAACTGCTAGAATCGTTTTGCAACCACCACTGACTTCATTCAAACACGACAAAAATGTAGGTAGCTTTCCAGTGAGAAGCGGATTCAAAACAACTGAGCAACCTGGGACCTATAAGGTGGCTCCCTAGAGTATTTACAAATTCCGTCCCTATAGAGCGCGAGTTAAAAAAAGGAAACCTAGCAACTTTCTGTTAAAGTTTTCCCTGTAGAGATTTAACAGTATGGGTACTGATATAATAAAGCTTATTTTTTGGGTGTCAATTTTTGGATTAAGGCCGTTACAATGGCAATATCACATCTAATGACAGGCAGATATATTCCTATTTTTAGCCTAAATTCCTTAATATTTATACTTTGCTTTGGTGAAATGTTTTAATTGTTTGCCACATAACGGAAATGATGTTCCCTGACATTTTAAAGTCGTAAAAAGCCAAGGTGGATCAGACGGTTTTGCCAATATTCTGTAACTTGTCATTTTTCTCAATAATTGAATTGGATTAGCTCTGACAAAGTTATTTGTTAGGAACTCTATATGGTTCGAACTGAGCCAATTTTGAAAACAAATTACCAAAGGGAACGCGAGAAAAATTAGCAGGTTATTTTACACTAGTGCCCAGCTTGCGCACGGTCTTAAAACTCTAGGGAGACTCCTGAAAGGCGCGCGCTCGCAATGCAAAATTTGTGCTTTTAATTTATTGAAACCACTGACAAAATATCGGGACCTAAGCGATCTGTTAAGATCACTGATCGTTTTATGTGTTCCTCCGCAAATGTTATCTATTGCATACCCTGTACATTATGCAAAATGTTATACATCGGCGAAACAGGAAGACGACTGGCTGGCCGATTCCGAGAACATCTACGTGATGTTGAGAAAGATGACAAAGATGCATCCAACCCAGTCGCTCGGCATTTTAATCTTCCTAGCCTTTCCAAAGGCACAGAAAAAACTCGAACGCATTCTATGACTGTTTTGCCACAGGCAAGCCACAGGGAACTCAGTATTTATGCACAAACTCTTCTTAATGTGATTTAAGGCGGAATCAGGACTTCCAAACTTGCCACATCAAGTTTGTTGCTCTTTACTCAATGTTTGTATGATCGCTAGGATTCCCTGTATGATTCTACTCTAAGCATGCATGGATTAGCCGATGAGGTTATCAGTTATTAGTGACTAGATTAACTATTACCATTAAAACTATTAGACCAAGATCAGTGTCTTGCAACATTTTCTGCCAGTTATACGGGTTTCTTATACGCATTTCTGTGTGAAGCCTTCTCGTGTGTCGATTTATATTTTTATCTAGCAAGCCGGAAAAATACCTCAGTGGTCTTCCAGGGAGTTCTCGAACTTTTGCCCCCAAAGTGAGGAACAAGGAAGTCCTTACAATCGGCAGCTTGGAAAAGCCGGAATGACGGAATTCGGAATATTCGGAATACCCGGAATTCTCGGAATACTATAAATAAATTAATTAATTAAGTTATTAATTAATTAAAAATAAATGAAAAATAAATAAAATAAATAAATAAATAAATAAAAAGAAACTAAAAAGTCGCATCATTTCTCACCGTGCAGTAGATATGTGAATTTCTGTCTTCCCCCCGCCCCCCGGTCTCCTGACTGCTCAATGCAAATTACATTTCCCTTATCGCTTCGCCAGTCTGACATTGTCATCAGCAGCAACTAACCCCAACAAGAAATCAAGTTCTTTTTTTCAAGCTGAATACGGTATTTCATTTGAAGTTCGGAAATGCATGAGATTTTGTATGGCATTTCTTTCGTGTGTTTGTGCACTTCTATTTCTTGCGCTAACAAGCATAGTACGCCGTGTTTGGACGAATTGTAGCAATAATAGCATGCGGCATTTAATTTCCTAAGAGACACAGTGGTAGATTACCGGAGCGGAAACAAGGCCAGAAGAATCGAAGAGGGCAAGGGGGCACACATTTTATTTTCCTAACACCGGTGATGTAAAAAAACTTAGAGAACTCAGTCACAGTTTTTCAGTCACAGTTTTTCTGGGCACCCAACGAACCACATCCATTCCACGTTAAATCCACATGGAAACCACCAATACAACCATCAATCACCCTAGAGAGCAAATGGCATCTTGTTGAGAAACAACCGACGCTCAGAGAAATATTTAAGGAACCGCCACTTATATCCTACTTGTAAGAGAGGGCGTTCCCTGAAAGACATACTCGTTAGAGCAAAAATATAGCTTCAAGGCTAAAAACACGCGAGTAGGAGTCGCGCAGGCCTCTCTAATCCCCCTTTTTTAACAATTATTTTATTTATTTTTCATTTATTTTTTAATTAATTAATTAATTTATAGTATTCCGAGTATTCCGGGTATTCCGAATATTCCGAATTCCGTCATTCCATCTTTTCCAAGCGACTCTTACAATCTGCAATCAAGTATCAAACCGGAAATATGTCATCGTGTCTGGAATCTTATTACGTGACGCAAAACAAAGTAAAAGAGGCATTGTTTAAATGAGTTCAGTCAAACGCTACACGCAAGATTAAGAATACTTCGCCATGGCTCAATACTACGTTCATTACCTTTTCCTTGCTTTTATCTGGCACTTGGCAGTATTTCCGCAACTGAGCTTCTCTGCTGGAGTTGATAAGCAGTCTACTTTTCGCTTTTCTCAGCAAGCCGTGAGGCGGTGTTTGCGAAGTTGTCATCCTGTTACAAGGATACCAATCAAAGCTAAGGTAACTAGTTAAGAGGTCCCCTAGTATGGACTTTCATTCAGTGCTCTTAGCAATATTTCGTTTATAAAAGCAGCAAAACTCAACATCACATCACATTACATCACATCGTTAGCCGACCAATTCCACGCGATAAAGGTCGGTACACGAGAATATTTGTGACGTAGTTTGTTTACGCCGTTGTTTAGTTTGGACTGAGCGTCGACTGATTTGGATATTTTAACGCTAAACGTGTTCTGTTAACGAGAATCTTCCCGTTAAGGAGAGAACGAACTCTCATCACCGCCGCACAACGTTTGTCAAGCTGTAATCACAGCGTGACATTGGTCCAAATTAGCTATTAATATTCTGGGGGACGCACGTGTTCTCAGGTTCCTGGCTTCTTACTGCGTTTTAACTTTGATTAATTGCTTTCTTCTAAAATCTTTTTACCGATTTGAACATACTAGATGGAATGACCGTTCAGATTGCCCAAATCAACATCGTAAAGCTTTATCCGTCCTGTTGAACGAAGACGACTTTGGCCAAGACGCCGTTGCCAGCCGCCATGTTGTTCCTACAACGGGATTTCGAAGCCCACGAAGACATAAATTTCTCAACTCTAGACAGAGATATTACCATCATGCGGATTCTACGTTTCAACACCAGAGGCTTTTGATATCCGGCGATATCAATCCCAATCCAGGTCCGAAGAAGTTTCCATGTGCTTTCTGTGAGAAACCATGCAAGAACAACCAGCGAGCTCTACAATGCGACGGCTGCAACACGTGGTGCCATGCAAAATGCACTCATGTTTCACGGGACGAATACAACCGATTATCAAATACTGACGATACCTGGTACTGCAATGCTTGTACTTTTAAATGGCTTTCAGATTCGTTCTTCTCTGATTCAACCGGGGACTCGCTCAACAATTCGACTGCTACGATCCGCTCTGAAACCTGTGAACCCGATGTTATTGAAGACTACAGGGCTAATGTCGCCTCTTATTACAAGTTCAACTTGTCAGTCGCTCACCTAAACATCAATAGTCTTCAAAATAAAATGGACGAAATAAGGACTCTGTTGAATCAAGAACTATTTGACATCTTAGTTCTGACTGAAACAAAGATTGACTCTAGTTACAACAACTCACACTGACTCTTCCAACATCCTTTATACAGGATTATCAGACGCGATAGAAAAAAGGGCGGCGGTGGTATAATGGTTTATATTAAACACAGCGTCTTTGCTTACAGGCGTAAACAACTAGAGCCAGAGGACATCGAAGCTGTTTGTATCGATGTTAAGGGAAGTGGAAACACCTGGTTTTCTCTTCTCGCCTGCTATAGATCGCCAAACAAACACAAACCGATGGAATTTTTGCCATCTCTTTACTCTACGACTGAAAAATTGTATAATCTCCATAATGAACTACTCGTCATTGGTGACCTAAATTTCAACATGCTCAATAGTGATGACTGTTCACCAGACAACCGGCTTGCTGAATACTGTGACCGCTTCCAGCTGACAAACACTGTGACCGTGCCTACCCGAACAACAGATAAATCGAGCACACTTCTCGATGTTATTCTGACAACTCACCCGGAAAGATTCTATCTTACCAAGACTTTACAACTTGGTGTCAGTGATCACGATATGGTTATTGCAATTCGCAAGTGGAAGCTACCTAAACCAACACCAAAGATCATTACTTATCGCTCAATGAAACGGTTTGATGCTGAACTTTTTCTTCAGGACCTAGACAGTGTCCCCTGGGACTCCGCGTTTATTTACAATGATATCAATGATATTTGGGCGCACTGGTATAAATTATTCACTGAATTAATTGATTTACACGCACCGCTTAAGGAGAAACTGGTACGCGGTAACACTGTGTCGTGGATGACACCAGAAATTGTTCAAGCTATAAACACCAGAAACCGCCTGCACAGAAAGTTTATTAAGAGCAAAAAGCCCACGGATTGGGAGGCGTATAGAAAACAACGGAACTATGTTACATCTTTAAAACGTTCCGCTCTCAGATCATACTCCATTAATGTATCCACAAACTCCCAACACCCTGGGGAATTTTGGAAGAAATTTCATTGTTTACTCCCCAGCAAAGATGGAGGTGACAGCCATATTCAACTAATTGAAGATGGGCGCCTCATTACCAGTAGTATTGATGTAGCTAATCTTATCAACGATTACTTCATCCACGCAGTACTTGCCCACACGTCTGACTTACAGCCAGAAGCTTTTAAGGTGCACTCCAGTGTTACAGCCATCGAACGAAAATTCAAAGGACAAATGAATTTTTCATTCACTCCTGTTCAGGATTCCCACATTAGAAGGATACTCTCTAGTATTAAAGTTAATAAAGCCACCGGTGCTGACGGAATCTCTCCACGCCTGCTGAAACTTGCTGAGCCTGGAATTCTCAGTTCTCTCACAAAATTGATCAATCAGTGCATTGAAAGCTGCTCCTGGCCATCAGAATGGAAAATTTCTATTGTCTCTCCGATCTATAAAAAAGATAGTGAGACTTTAAAATCCAATTACCGTCCTGTGTCTGTGCTGCCAGCTGTTTCAAAAGTAGCCGAAAGAGTTATCTTCGATCAACTATACGAATTTTCTCTGAACTTTCTCAGTGGGAATTTATCTGGATTCTTGAAAGGACATTCATCTAATTCAATCTCACTTCGATTATTGCAATCTTGTCTGGGGTAATTGTGGTAAGACGTTATTTGACAGGCTACAGAAGCTTCAGAACCGTGCCGCTCGCGTTTTAACCTTTTCTAGCTATGATGCTGACGCTAACCGCTTAATTAGACAACTCGATTGGAAAGACTTGAGCTCTCAATTTCAAATACAGAAAGCCTTAATGGTATACAAATGTTTAAATGGTCTTGTTCCTGAATATTTATCCTCTAAATTTGTTAAACGAAATGAAACGCGTTACTCCCTGAGGGACTCTGTTAACAAACTATTTGTCCCGTTTCCGCGAACTAATTTCATGAAAAACAGCTTTAGTTATAGCGGAGCAGTTCTCTGGAACAGCCTACCCTGTGATGTGAGAGAAACTAAATCTCTAAGTCAATTTAAACGATTAGTTAATCTTCATTTTTAATCTTAGAGTATACACGGCATTCATGAAAAACCGGTTTTAGATAGATTAGACGTAGTTAGTTTTTGCATTTTGTTTAGGATAGTTAGGTTATTTCTAATTTTTATACTCCTGATGGATTTTACCGTGTTTAAATAAAGAACTATTCTATTCTATTCTTCTCTTCTAACAGCCCTTATCAAGACCTGTGAAGATATCAGAGGAAATCTAGACTCTAACGAACACTCTACAGCAATTACCATAGATCTTTCTAAAGCATTTGATTCTATCAACCATAACTTGCTCCTTGCAAAGCTGTCAGCTTATGGTGCAACTAAAGACGGCCTACAACTTCTACGATCCTACCTGACTGAAAGAAAACAACATGTCAAGATAGATGGTAATTTATCAGAGTGGAAAACTGTGAAGCGCGGAGTTCCCCAGGGTTCCATCTTGGGCCCCCTCCTTTTCAACATATTCTTGAACGACGTGAACTTCTTAGATACTTCTTGTTCCTTGAGATTTTATGCCGATGATACTACAGGGTACTCCTCAAGCCCTTGTCCATCCACCTTGCAAATAGATCTACAAAACAGTCTTGATCTTCTCGCCTCCTGGTTTCATAGGAACTTTCTGGCGATCAATCACAGTAAATCACAATCCATCGTCTTCCACAGAACAATTCTACCAACGCCCTTTGTTATCGACAACAATGAGCTGGACTACGTTGCACATATCAAGCTTCTTGGAGTAATCATCGACAGCTCTCTCTCTTTTCAAGCACATATTAAAGAAGTCTGCCGTAAAGTGAACGCAAAAGTTTCAATTCTTCGTCGCATTCGCAAAATCATCCCTCCAGAAATTATGATTAAACTATATAAAGCTTTCATTCTGCCTCACTTTGAATACGCATCACCACTGTTTATAGGCCCAAGTAAAGGTCTGTCTGCAAAATTAGAGTCAACCAACGCATTCGCTTTAAGAATTCTTTTTAATCACTCTAAATCGACTACTTATGAAGAATTACTAAAAATTGCACGTATTAAAAGCCTGGAACATCGGCGCATAGAACAAGAACTTATACTCGTATATAAAAGTATTTATGGTCAAGCACCGAAATACATTCGTGAAATGTTTACCCTGCGAAGGAACAGGTACAGCTTACGGGGCCATCTCAAGGTTGTTCTTCCAAGGCCAACAACGTATTATATGCAGCATTCTTTCATGTACCAGGCCGGAAAACAATGGAACAATTTACCAGACAATATAAGGACATCGGAATCACTTTCTTTATTTAGAAGAAACCTACAACAGATACAATTATCATCTTCTTATGACTGCAGCTGTGATTTTTGTAAATAGACGGCCTAATTACCCACATTTTCTCATTCATATATATATTTATTTATTTATTATCTTAATGTATTTAATTAACTATTTAATTAGGTAATCGATTCCTTCTATTTTATCATATTTCTTCTTCTTATTATTATTATTATTATTATTTTATTTTTTTTTATCTGTATATTTATATTAAATATCACATTGTAATTGTTCATTTTCTATGGCACATTTGTACTTAAACGAGCCTTCGCTCATGTGCGATATGTGGATAAATAAAATTACTTACTTACTTACTTACTTACTTACTTACTCAGAGTAGATACAAAACTATGGGTTGGACTGCTACGGCCTCGAGACGGCCCTCTTTGATACAGAACTACCTAATTTAGCTGTGTTATACAAATGCCCAACTCATTAATAAGGCGAAGTGGTATCACCATTGATTATTGACGAGGTAAATTGATAAATGAACGGGCAATTTTGTGAATTGGACGAACTGGAGGTCAATAACGCATGATTAATGACTGAGGCATTGCTGATAATAAAGTATGCTCCAGTGAACTTTGAAGGGAGATATATTATCAGAAACAAACCTGCACTATTTTACAGGTTCACGTTCGATCTCACCCTAGAGAAGAATTGTAAACCGCTATGAAACTATGTGATATGTGCGGTCTATAAATCCATAAGCATTACCACTACCAATTGCATCTTCAACGATGATCAGTCGAAATGGAGTATTGATAAGTCGAAATGGAGTATAAAATTCTGCGTCGAAGAAGAAACCGAACGCTGATCAGGAAAAACGGGACTCACGTACATGTCTGTGTTTCCCAGACAGTACATTTTATAAATCAACGACACGCCCGGGAAACGTTTACTTCGGCCGTGCAACTTGGGGTGGGGTGGGTGGGTTAGGATCTGAATTTTCCGCTTGTATAATATATTAGGTGTTATTTTGGGCATTTCGTTTGCTTTATTTAGAGCAAGAATTTCCGAATTATAAAGTTGATGAGGATTAGGGTGTATTTCAATGTGTTGAAAGTAGGTTAATTAAAAAAAATTAAAATTTAAAAAACAGTAATAACAGTTTTATTGCTTTAAAGAAAACAAACTAATAGGCATAAAGCAATGCCTAGGTACTAGTACGTAGAACAACATTCTTGGTTTGGTCAATGCAAAATAGAAAGCACGTGAAGTCATTTACGTATATACTGCCGAAGAACAACAAAGGTCGTCTTCGTGTCATGGAAGGTCGGTCATATGAGTTGGAAAGATGTTTTCAAAGCTCACGTTTCTCTTCCATTTTTTTCTGCTATAGATGTTTCCATGCGATATTTCGAAGATTTTCCAAGCCATATCTTGAATCTTAAGCCGTTTAATATGCGTGAACTTTTCCCAAATATCCACCGATCAGTTGTTTTGAATGCGCTTCTGACTAGAAAGTTACCTCTACTTTTGTAGCGTTTCAATGAAGTCAGTGGTGCTTGAGAGCACCAATTCTTCAATTAGTACAACGGCCCTAAACCTTAACTCTGCGGTCGTTACATTGATGACTGCATCGGCGCAATTTCATCTAGCAAGGAGGAAATCAATCAATTTATAGCCTCCGTTAATTCCTTTTATCCGGCTCTAAAATAAACCTGGGAAATTTCGGAAACTTTGCTAGCTTTTCTAGATATCAAAGTTTCCATCAGCGGAGTGTGCTCTACAAACCCACTGATTCTCACAGTTTTTTTGTTGTATTCATCTTCACATCCATCTTATGTCAAAAACGCCATTCCTTATTCTCAATGTCTTAGACTTTGACGTTTCAGAGGAAATGTGCTAGTTCTTCCTATTCTGTGGTTAAATCGGACCATCACCGCGCCCAGAAATTTGATCAACAGTCAGCACTACAGACGTCACAAAAGGAAAAGAAAGACAGAATGCCATCAGTTCACTCTCAAATTTCACCCGCATAATAACCCAGTTAAAGCCATCAATCTTAATAAGTTTCAAATACTGCAAAATGATCCAGAAACTACTAGAATCGTTTTGCAAGCACCACTGACTTCATTCAAACACGACAAAAATGTAGGTAGCTTTCCAGTGAGAAGCGGATTCAAAACAACTGAGCAACCTGGGACCTATAAGGTGGCTCCCTAGAGTATTTACGAATTCCGTCCATATAGAGCGCGAGTTAAAAAAAGAAAACCTAGCAACTTTCTGTTAAAGTTTTCCCTGTAGAGATTTAACAGTATGGGTACTGATATAATAAAGCTTATTTTTTGGGTGTCAATTTTTGGATTAAGGCCGTTACAATGGCAATATCACATCTAATGACAGGCAGATATATTCCTATTTTTAGCCTAAATTCCTTAATATTTATACTTTGCTTTGGTGAAATGTTTTAATTGTTTGCCACATTACGGAAATGATATTCCCTGACATTTTAAAGTCGTAAAAAGCCAAGGTGGATCAGACGGTTTTGCCAATATTCTGTAACTTGTCATTTTTCTCAATAATTGAATTGGATTAGCTCTGACAAAGTTATTTGTTAGGAACTGTATATGGTTAGAACTGAGCCAATTTTGAAAACAAATTATCAAAGGGAACGCGAGAAAAATTAGCAGGTTATTTTACACTAGTGCCCAACTTGCGCACGGTCTTAAAACTCTAGGGAGACTCCTGAAAGGCGCGCGCTCGCAATGCAAAACTTGTCCTTTTATTGAAACCACTGACAAAATATCGGGACCTAAGCGATCTGTTAAGATCACTGATCGTTTATGTGTTTCTCCGCAAATGTTATCTATTGCATAACCTGTACATTATGCAAAATGTTATACATCGGCGAAACAGGAAGACGACTGGCTGGCCGATTCCGAGAACATCTACGTGATGTTAAGAAAGATGACAAAGATGCATCCAACCCAGTCGCTTGGCATTTTAATCTTCCTAGCCTTTCCAAAGGCACAGAAAAAACTCGAACGCATTCTATGACTGTTTTGCCACAAGCAACCCACAGGGAACTCAGTATTTATGCACAAGCTCTTCTTAATGTGATTTAAGGCGAAATCAGGACTTCCAAACTTGCCACATCAAGTTTGTTTTCAAGTTTTGTTATTTGTTTCAGGATTCCCTGTATGATTCTACTCTAGGCATGCATGGATTAGCCGATGAGGTTATCAGTAATTAGTGACCAGACTAACTATTACCATTAAAACTATTAGACCAAGATCAGTGTCTTGCAACATTTTCCGCCAGTTATACGGGTTTCTTATACGCATTTCTGTGTGAAGCCTTCTCGTGTGTCGATTTATATTTTTATCTAGCAAGCCGGAAAAATACCTCAGTGGTCTTCCAGGGAGTTCTCGAACTTTTGCCGCCCAAACTGAGGAACAAGGAAGTCCTTACAATCTGCAATCAAGTATCAAACCGGAAATATGTCATCGTGTCTGGAATCTTATTACGTGACGCAAAACAAAGTAAAAGAGGCATTGTTTAAATGAGTTCAGTCAAACGCTACACGCAAGATTAAGAATACTTCGCCATGGCTCAATACTGCGTTCATTACCTTTTCCTTGCTTTTATCTGGCACTTGGCAGTATTTCCGCAACTGAGCTTCTCTGCTGGAGTTGATAAGCAGTCTACTTTTCGCTTTTCTCAGCAAGCCGTGAGGCGGTGTTTGCGAAGTTGTCATCCTGTTACAAGGATACCAATCAAAGCTAAGGTAACTAGTTAAGAGGTCCCCTAGTATGGACTTTCATTCAGTGCTCTTAGCAATATTTCGTTTATAAAAGCAGCAAAACTCAACATCACATCACATTACATCACATCGTTAGCCGACCAATTCCACGCGATAAAGGTCGGTACACGAGAATATTTGTGACGTAGTTTGTTTACGCCGTTGTTTAGTTTGGACTGAGCGTCGACTGATTTGGATATTTTAACGCTAAACGTGTTCTGTTAACGAGAATCTTCCCGTTAAGGAGAGAACGAACTCTCATCACCGCCGCACAACGTTTGTCAAGCTGTAATCACAGCGTGACATTGGTCCAAATTAGCTATTAATATTCTCAGAGTAGATACAAAACTATGGGTTGGACTGTTACGGCCTCGAGACGGCCCTCTTTGATACAGAACTACCTAATTTAGCTGTGTTATACAAATGCCCAACTCATTAATAAGGCGAAGTGGTATCACCATTGATTATTGACGAGGTAAATTGATAAATGAACGGGCAATTTTGTGAATTGGACGAACTGGAGGTCAATAACGCATGATTAATGACTGAGGCATTGCTGATAATAAAGTATGCTCCAGTGAACTTTGAAGGGAGATATATTATCAGAAACAAACCTGCACTATTTTACAGGTTCACGTTCGATCTCACCCTAGAGAAGAATTGTAAACCGCTATGAAACTATGTGATATGTGCGGTCTATAAATCCATAAGCATTACCACTACCAATTGCATCTTCAACGATGATCAGTCGAAATGGAGTATTGATAAGTCGAAATGGAGTATAAAATTCTGCGTCGAAGAAGAAACCGAACGCTGATCAGGAAAAACGGGACTCACGTACATGTCTGTGTTTCCCAGACAGTACATTTTATAAATCAACGACACGCCCGGGAAACGTTTACTTCGGCCGTGCAACTTGGAGTGGGGTGGGTGGGTTAGGATCTGAATTTTCCGCTTGTATAATATATTAGGTGTTATTTTGGGCATTTCGTTTGCTTTATTAAGAGCAAGAATTTCCGAATTATAAAGTTGATGAGGATTAGGGTGTATTTCAATGTGTTGAAAGTAGGTTAATTAAAAAAATTAAAATTTAAAAAACAGTAATAACAGTTTTATTGCTTTAAAGAAAACAAACTAATAGGCATAAAGCAATGCCTAGGTACTAGTACGTAGAACAACATTCTTGGTTTGGTCAATGCAAAATAGAAAGCACGTGAAGTCATTTACGTATATACTGCCGAAGAAAAACAAAGGTCGTCTTCGTGTCATGGAAGGTCGGTCATATGAGTTGGAAAGATGTTTTCAAAGCTCACGTTTCTCTTCCATTTTTTTTTCTGCTATAGATGTTTCCATGCGATATTTCGGAGATTTTCCAAGCCATATCTTGAATCTTAAGCCGTTTAATATGCGTGAACTTTTCCCAAATATCCACCGATCAGTTGTTTTGAATGCGCTTCTGACTAGAAAGTTACTTCTACTTTTGTAGCGTTTCAATGAAGTCAGTGGTGCTTGAGAGCACCAATTCTTCAATTAGTACAACGGCCCTAAACCTTAACTCTGCGGTCGTTACATTGATGACTGCATCGGCGCAATTTCATCTCGCAAGGGGAAATCAATCAATTTATAGCCTCCGTTAATTCCTTTTATCCGGCTCTAAAATAAACCTGGGAAATTTCGGAAACTTTGCTAGCTTTTCTAGATATCAAAGTTTCCATCAGCGGAGTGTGCACTACAAACCCACTGATTCTCACAGTTTTTTTGTTGTATTCATCTTCACATCCATCTTATGTCAAAAACGCCATTCCTTATTCTCAATGTCTTAGACTTTGACGTTTCAGAGGAAATGTGCTAGTTCTTCCTATTCTGTGGTTAAATCGGACCATCACCGCGCCCAGAAATTTGATCAACAGTCAGCACTACAGACGTCACAAAAGGAAAAGAAAGACAGAATGCCATCAGTTCACTCTCAAATTTCACCCGCATAATAACCCAGTTAAAGCCATCAATCTTAATAAGTTTCAAATACTGCAAAATGATCCAGAAACTACTAGAATCGTTTTGCAAGCACCACTGACTTCATTCAAACACGACAAAAATGTAGGTAGCTTTCCAGTGAGAAGCGGATTCAAAACAACTGAGCAACCTGGGACCTATAAGGTGGCTCCCTAGAGTATTTACGAATTCCGTCCATATAGAGCGCGAGTTAAAAAAAGAAAACCTAGCAACTTTCTGTTAAAGTTTTCCCTGTAGAGATTTAACAGTATGGGTACTGATATAATAAAGCTTATTTTTTGGGTGTCAATTTTTGGATTAAGGCCGTTACAATGGCAATATCACATCTAATGACAGGCAGATATATTCCTATTTTTAGCCTAAATTCCTTAATATTTATACTTTGCTTTGGTGAAATGTTTTAATTGTTTGCCACATTACGGAAATGATATTCCCTGACATTTTAAAGTCGTAAAAAGCCAAGGTGGATCAGACGGTTTTGCCAATATTCTGTAACTTGTCATTTTTCTCAATAATTGAATTGGATTAGCTCTGACAAAGTTATTTGTTAGGAACTGTATATGGTTAGAACTGAGCCAATTTTGAAAACAAATTATCAAAGGGAACGCGAGAAAAATTAGCAGGTTATTTTACACTAGTGCCCAACTTGCGCACGGTCTTAAAACTCTAGGGAGACTCCTGAAAGGCGCGCGCTCGCAATGCAAAACTTGTCCTTTTATTGAAACCACTGACAAAATATCGGGACCTAAGCGATCTGTTAAGATCACTGATCGTTTATGTGTTTCTCCGCAAATGTTATCTATTGCATAACCTGTACATTATGCAAAATGTTATACATCGGCGAAACAGGAAGACGACTGGCTGGCCGATTCCGAGAACATCTACGTGATGTTAAGAAAGATGACAAAGATGCATCCAACCCAGTCGCTTGGCATTTTAATCTTCCTAGCCTTTCCAAAGGCACAGAAAAAACTCGAACGCATTCTATGACTGTTTTGCCACAAGCAACCCACAGGGAACTCAGTATTTATGCACAAGCTCTTCTTAATGTGATTTAAGGCGAAATCAGGACTTCCAAACTTGCCACATCAAGTTTGTTTTCAAGTTTTGTTATTTGTTTCAGGATTCCCTGTATGATTCTACTCTAGGCATGCATGGATTAGCCGATGAGGTTATCAGTAATTAGTGACCAGACTAACTATTACCATTAAAACTATTAGACCAAGATCAGTGTCTTGCAACATTTTCCGCCAGTTATACGGGTTTCTTATACGCATTTCTGTGTGAAGCCTTCTCGTGTGTCGATTTATATTTTTATCTAGCAAGCCGGAAAAATACCTCAGTGGTCTTCCAGGGAGTTCTCGAACTTTTGCCGCCCAAACTGAGGAACAAGGAAGTCCTTACAATCTGCAATCAAGTATCAAACCGGAAATATGTCATCGTGTCTGGAATCTTATTACGTGACGCAAAACAAAGTAAAAGAGGCATTGTTTAAATGAGTTCAGTCAAACGCTACACGCAAGATTAAGAATACTTCGCCATGGCTCAATACTGCGTTCATTACCTTTTCCTTGCTTTTATCTGGCACTTGGCAGTATTTCCGCAACTGAGCTTCTCTGCTGGAGTTGATAAGCAGTCTACTTTTCGCTTTTCTCAGCAAGCCGTGAGGCGGTGTTTGCGAAGTTGTCATCCTGTTACAAGGATACCAATCAAAGCTAAGGTAACTAGTTAAGAGGTCCCCTAGTATGGACTTTCATTCAGTGCTCTTAGGAATATTTCGTTTATAAAAGCAGCAAAACTCAACATCACATCACATTACATCACATCGTTAGCCGACCAATTCCACGGGATAAAGGTCGGTACACGAGAATATTTGTGACGTAGTTTGTTTACGCCGTTGTTTAGTTTGGACTGAGCGTCGACTGATTTGGATATTTTAACGCTAAACGTGTTCTGTTAACGAGAATCTTCCCGTTAAGGAGAGAACGAACTCTCATCACCGCCGCACAACGTTTGTCAAGCTGTAATCACAGCGTGACATTGGTCCAAATTAGCTATTAATATTCTCAGAGTAGATACAAAACTATGGGTTGGACTGTTACGGCCTCGAGACGGCCCTCTTTGATACAGAACTACCTAATTTAGCTGTGTTATACAAATGCCCAACTCATTAATAAGGCGAAGTGGTATCACCATTGATTATTGACGAGGTAAATTGATAAATGAACGGGCAATTTTGTGAATTGGACGAACTGGAGGTCAATAACGCATGATTAATGACTGAGGCATTGCTGATAATAAAGTATGCTCCAGTGAACTTTGAAGGGAGATATATTATCAGAAACAAACCTGCACTATTTTACAGGTTCACGTTCGATCTCACCCTAGAGAAGAATTGTAAACCGCTATGAAACTATGTGATATGTGCGGTCTATAAATCCATAAGCATTACCACTACCAATTGCATCTTCAACGATGATCAGTCGAAATGGAGTATTGATAAGTCGAAATGGAGTATAAAATTCTGCGTCGAAGAAGAAACCGAACGCTGATCAGGAAAAACGGGACTCACGTACATGTCTGTGATTCCCAGACAGTACATTTTATAAATCAACGACACGCCGGGAAACGTTTACTTCGGCCGTGCAACTTGGGGTGGGGTGGGTGGGTTAGGATCTGAATTTTCCGCTTGTATAATATATTAGGTGTTATTTTGGGCATTTCGTTTGCTTTATTTAGAGCAAGAATTTCCGAATTATAAAGTTGATGAGGATTAGGGTGTATTTCAATGTGTTGAAAGTAGGTTAATTAAAAAAAAATTAAATTTAAAAAACAGTAATAACAGTTTTATTGCTTTAAAGAAAACAAACTAATAGGCATAAAGCAATGCCTAGGTACTAGTACGTAGAACAACATTCTTGGCTTGGTCGATGCAAAATAGAAAGCACGTGAAGTCGTTTACGTATATACTGCCGAAGAACAACAAAGGTCGTCTTCGTGTCATGGAAGGTCGGTCATATGAGTTGGAAAGATGTTTTCAAAGCTCACGTTTCTCTTCCATTTTTATCTGCTATAGACTGATGTTTCCATGCGATATTTTGGAGATTTTCCAAGCCATATGTTGAATCTTAAGCCGTTTAATATGCGTGAACTTTTCCCAAATATTCACCGATCAGTTGTTTTGAATGCGCTTCTGACTAGAAAGTTACCTCTACTTTTGTAGCGTTTGAATGAAGTCAATGGTGCTTGAGAGCACCAATTCTTCAATTGGTACAACGGCCTTAAACCTTAACTCTGCGGTCGTTACATTGATGACTGCATCGGCGCAATTTCATCTGGCAAGGAGGAAATCAATCAATTTATGGCCTCCGTTAATTCCTTTTATCCGGCTCTAAAATAAACCTGGGAAATTTCGGAAACTTTGCTAGCTTTTCTAGATATCAAAGTTTCCATCAGCGGAGTGTGCACTACAAACCCACTGATTCTCACAGTTTTTTTGTTGTATTCATCTTCACATCCATCTTATGTCAAAAACGCCATTCCTTATTCTCAATTTCTTAGACTTAGACGTTTCAGAGGAAATGTGCTAGTTCTTCCTATTCTGTGGTTAAATCGGACCATCACCTCGCCCTGAAATTTGATCAACAGTCAGCACTACAGACGTCACAAAAGGAAAAGAAAGACAGAATGCCATCAGTTCACTCTCAAATTTCACCCCCATAATAACCCAGTTAAAGCCATCAATCTTAATAAGTTTCAAATACTGCAAAATGACCCAGAAACTACTAGAATCGTTTTGCAAGCACCACTGACTTCATTCAAACACGACAAAAATGTAGGTAGCTTTCCAGTGAGAAGCGGATTCAAAACAACTGAGCAACCTGGGACCTCTAAGGTGGCTCCCTGGAGTATTTACGAATTCCGTCCCTATAGAGCGCGAGTTAAAAAAAGAAAACCTAGCAACTTTCTGTTAAAGTTTTCCCTGTAGAGATTTAACAGTATGGGTACTGATAAAATAAAGCTTATTTTTTGGGTGTCAATTTTTGGATTAAGGCCGTTACAATGGCAATATCACATCTAATGACAGGCAGATATATTCCTATTTTTAGCCTAAATTCCTTAATATTTATACTTTGCTTTGGTGAAATGTTTTAATTGTTTGCCACATTACGGAAATGATATTCCCTGACATTTTAAAGTCGTAAAAAGCCAAGGTGGATCAGACGGTTTTGCCAATATTCTGTAACTTGTTATTTTTGTCAATAATTGAATTGGATTAGCTCTGACAAAGTTATTTGTTAGGAACTGTATATGGTTAGAATTGAGCCAATTTTGAAAGCAAATTACCAAAGGGAACGGAAGAAAAATTAGCAGGTTATTTTACACTAGTGCCCAACTTGCGCACGGTCTTAAAACTCTAGGGAGACTCCTGAAAGGCGTGCGCTCGCAATGCAAAAGTTGTCCTTTTATTGAAACCACTGACAAAATGTCGGGACCTAAGCGATCTGTTAAGATCGCTGATCGTTTTATGTGTTCCTCCGCAAATGTTATCTATTGCAGAACCTGTACATTATGCAAAATGTTATACATCGGCGAAACAGGAAGACGACTGGCTGGCCGATTCCGAGAACATCTACGTCAGGATGTTATGAAAGATGACAAAGATACATCCAACCCAGTCGCTCGGCATTTTAATCTTCCTAGCCTTTCCAAAGGCACAGAAAAAACTCGAACGCATACTATGACTGTTTCCCACAGGGAACTCAGTATTTATGCACAAACTCTTCTTAATGTGATTTAAGGCGGAATCAGGACTTCCAAACTTGCCACATCAAGTTTGTTGCTCTTTACTCAATGTTTGTATGATCGCTAGGATTCCCTGTATGATTCTACTCTAAGCATGCATGGATTAGCCGATAAGGCTATCAGTTATTAGTGACCAGATTAACTATTACCATTAAAACTATTAGACCAAGATCAGTGTCTTGCAACATTTTCCGCCAGTTATACGGGTTTCTTATACGCATTTCTGTGTGAAGCCTTCTCGTGTGTCGATTTATATTTTTATCTAGCAAGTCGGAAAAATACCTCAGAGGTCTTCCAGGGAGTTCTCGAACTTTTGTCGCCCAAACTGAGGAACAAGGAAGTCCTTACAATCTGCAATCAAGTATCAAACCGGAAATATGTCATCGTGTCTGGAATCTTATTACGTGACGCAAAACAAAGTAAAAGAGGCATTGTTTAGATGAGTTGAGTCAAACGCTACACGCAAGATTAAGAATACTTCGCCATGGCTCAATACTGCGTTCATTACCTTTTCCTTGCTTTTATCTGGCACTTGGCAGTATTTCCGCAACTGAGCTTCTCTGCTGGAGTTGATAAGCAGTCTACTTTTCGCTTTTCTCAGCAAGCCGTGAGGCGGTGTTTGCGAAGTTGTCATCCTGTTACAAGCATACCAATCAAAGCTAAGGTAACTAGTTAAGAGGTCCCCTAGTATGGACTTTCATTCAGTGCTCTTAGGAATATTTCGTTTATAAAAGCATCAAAACTCAAAATCGCGTCACATTACATCACATCGTTAACAGACCAATTCCACGCGATAAAGGTCGGTACACGAGAAAATTTATGTGACGTAGTTTGTTTACGCCGTTGTTTAGTTTGGACTGAGCATCGACTGATTTGGATATTTTAACGCTAAACGTGTTCTCATAACGAGAATCTTCCCGTTAAGGAAAGACCGAGCTCTCATCACCGCCGCACAACGTTTGTCAAGCTGTAATCACAGCGTGACATTGGTCCAAATTAGGTATTAATATTCTTAGAGTAGATACAAAACTATGGGCTGCTAAGGTAACTAGTTAAGTGGTCCCCTAGTATGAACTCTCATTCAGTGAGCTTAGGAATATTTCGTTTATAAAATCAGGAAAACTCGACATCACATCACATTTCATCACATCGTTAACCGATCAATTCCATGCGATAAAGGTTGTTAGACGAGAATATTTATATGACGTAGTTTGTTTACGCCGTTGTTTAGTTTGGACTGTGCGTCGACTGATTTGGATATTTTAACGCTAAACGTGTTCTGTTAACGAGAATCATCCCGTTAAGGAGAGAACGAACTCTCGTCGCCGCCGCACAACGTTTCGCAAGCTGTAATCACAGCGTCACATTGGTCCCAATTAGCTATTAATATTCTCAGAGTAGATACAAAACTATGGGCTGGACTGCTAGGGACTCGAGACGGCCCTCTTTGATACAGAACTACCTAATTTAGCTGTGTTATACAAATGCCCAACTCATTAATAAGGCGAAGTGGTATCAACATTGATTATTGACGAGGTAAATTGAGAAATAAACAGGCAATTTTGTGAATTGGACGAACTGGAGGTCAATAATGCATGATTAATGACTGAGGCATTGATGATAATAAAGTATGCTCCAGTGAACTTTGAAGGGAGATATATTATCAGAAACAAACCTGCACTATTTTACCCTATCAGAAACAAACCTGCACTATTTTACACGCTCACGTTCGATCTCACACTAGAGAAGAATTGTAAACCGCTATGAAACTATGTGATATGTGCGATATATAAATCCATTACCATTACCATTACCAATACCAATTGCATCTTCAACGATGATCAGTCGAAATGGAGTATTGATCAGTCGAAATGGAGTATAAAAATCTGCGTCGAAGAAGAAACCGAACGCTGATCAGGAAAAACGGGACTCACGTACATGTCTGTGTTTCCCAGACAGTATATTTTATAAATCAACAAGACGCTCGGGAAGCGTTTACTCCGACCGTGGAACTTGGGGTTGAGTGGGTGGGTTAGGATCTGAATTTTCCACTTGTATAATATATCAACTGTTATTTTGGTCATTTCGTTTGCTTTGTTTAGAGCAGGAATTTCCGAATTATAAAGTTGATAACGGTTAGGGTGTATTTCAATCTGTTGAAAATAGGTTTATTAAAAATAAATAAAACAATTGAAATTTTTAAAAAACAGTAATAACAGTTTTATTGCTTTAAAGAAAACAAACTAATAGGCATAAAGCAATGCCAAGGTACTAGTATGTGGAACAACATTCTTGGTTTGGTCAATGCAAAATAGAAAGCACGTGAAGTCATTTACGTATATACTGCCGAAGGGTAACAAACGTCGTCTTCGTGTCATGGAAGGTCGGTCATGAGAGTTGGAAAGATGTTTTCAAAGCTCACGTTCCTCTTCCATTTTTTTTTTCTACTGTAGATGTTTGTATGCGATATTTCGGAGATTTTTAAAGCCATATCTTGAATCTTAAGCCGTTTAATATGCGTGAACTTTCCCCAAATATCCACCGATCAGTTGTTTTGAATGCGCTTCTGACTAGAAAGTTACCTCTATTTTTACGGCGCTTGAATGAAGTCAGTGGTACTTGAGAGCACCAATTCTTCTATTAGTACAACTGCTCCAAACCTGAACTCTACGGTCGTTACATTGACAGACTGAATCGGCGCAATTTCATCTAGCAAGGAGGAAATCAATCAATTTATATCCTCCGTTAGTTCGTTTTATCCGGCTGTAAAATAAATCTGGGAAATTTCGGTAACTTTGCTGGCTTTTTTAGATATCAAAGTTTCCATGAGGGGCAACGGTTTATGTGCCCGCTGTGTGCACTACAAACCCACTGATTCTCACAGTTATTTGTTGTATTCATCTTCACATCTATCTTATGTCAAAAAAGCCATTCCCTATTCTCAATTTCTTGGGCTTTGACGTTTCAGAGGAAATGTGCCAGTTCTTCGAGATTCTGAGGTTAAATCTGATTATCACCGCGCCCAGCAATTTGATCAATAGTCATTACTACAGACGTCACAAAAGGAAAAGAAAGACAGAATTCCATTCACTCTCACATTTCACCCGCATAGTAACCAAGTTAAAGCCATCAATCTTAATAACTTTAAGATACTGCAAAATGATCCAGAAACTGCTAGAATCTTTTTGGAACCATCACTGGCTTCATTTAAACACGACAAAAATGTAGGTAACTTTCTAGTGAGAAGCGCATTCAAAACAAGTGAGCAACCTGGCATCTTTAAGGCGCGCGCTCGTGATGCAAAACTTATCCTTTCATTGAAAACACTGACAAAATATCGGGTCCTAAGCGATGTGTTAAGATATCTGATCGTTTCATGTGTACCTCCACAAATGTTATATATTGCATAACCTGTACAATATGTAAAAAGTCATACATCGGCGAAACAGGAAGACGACTGGCTAGGTGGCCGATTCCGAGAACATCTACGTGATGTTGAGAAAGATGACAAAGATGCATCCAAACCAGTCGCTCGGCATTTTAATCTCCCTAGCCACTCCAAAGGCAAAAAAGAAACTAGAACGCATTCTATGACTGTTTTGCCACAGGCAACTCACAGGGAACTTAGTATTTATGCACACAGTCTCTTCAGTGTGATCCAAGGCGGAATGGACTTCCTAACTTGCCACATCAAGTTTCTAGTTCTTTACTCGTTGTTTGTATGACCGCTAGGGTTCCCTGTATTATTCTACTCTAGGCGTGCAGTAATCAGCCTATGAGATCATCAGTTATTAGTGAGTTACTTACTACCAGATTAGCTATTACCATAAAAAACTATTAGACCAACATAAGTGTCTTGCAGCATTTTCCCACAGTTATACGGGTTTCTTAGTCCTGCATTTCTGCGTGAAGCCCTCCCGTGTGTCGATTTATATTTTTATCTAGCAAGCCTGAACAATACCTCAGTGGTCTTCCAGATAGTTCTCGAATTTTTGCCGCCCAAACTGAGGAAGAAGGAAGTCTTTACAATCTACAATCAAGTATCAAAACGGAAATATGTCATCGTGTCTGGAATCTTATTACGTGACGCAAAACAGAGTAAAAGAAGCATTGTTTAAATGAGCTCAGTCAAACGCTACACGCAAGAATAAGAATACTTCGCCATGTCTCAATACGGCGTTCATTACCTTTTCCTTGCTTGCAAAACTCAACATCACATCACATTACATCACATCGTTAGCCGACCAATTCCACGCGATAAATGTCGGTAGACAAGAAGTTTGGACTGTGCGTCGACTGATTTGGATATTTTAACGCTAAACGTGTTCTGTTAACGAGAATCTTCCCGTTAAGGAGACACCGAACTCTCATCACCACCGCACAACGTTTCTCAAGCTGTAATCACGGCGTGACATTGGTCTAAATTAGCTATTAATATTCTCAGAGTGGATACAAAACTATGGACTGGACTGCTACAGCCTCAGGCACGTTGCAAAGAGACGGTCCTCGTTGATACAGAACTACCTAATTTAGCTGTGTTATACAAATGCCCAACTTATTAATAAGGCGAAAAAATGAACGTGCAATTTTGTGAATTGGACGAACTGGAGGTCAATAATGCATGATTAATGACTGAGGCATTGATGTTAATAAAGTATGCTGCAGTGAACTTTCAAGGGAGATATATTATCAGAAACAAACCTACACTATTTGCAATTGCATCTTCAGCGATGATCAGTCGAAATGGAGTATTGATCAGTCGAAATGGAGTATAAAATTCTGCGTCGAAGAAGAAACAGAACCGCTGATAGAGGAAAAACGGGACTCATGTACATGTCTGTGTTTCCCAGACACTACATTTTATAAATCAACAAGACTCTAGGGAAGCGTTTACTCCGGCCGTGGAATTTGAGGTTTCTTTGGGTGGGTTAGGATCTGAATTTCCCGCTTGTATAATATATTAAGTGTTATTTCGGTCAGTTCGTTTGCTTTGTTTAGAGCAGGGATTTCCGAATATATAAACTTGATAAGGATTAGAGTGTATTTCATTGTGTTGAAAGTAGGTTGGTTATTAAAACAGTAATAACAGTTTGATAGCTTTAAAGAAAACAAACTAATAGGCATAAAACAATGCCAAGGTACTAGTATGTAGAACAACATTCTTGGTTTGGTCAATGCAAAATAGAAAGCATGTGAAGTCATTTACGAATATACTGCCGAAGGATAACAAAGGTCGTCTTCGTGTCATGGAAGGTCGGTCATATGAGTTGGAAAGATGTTTTCAAAGCTCACGTTTCTCGTCCATTTGTTTTCTACTAAAAGTGTTTCCATGCGATATTTCGGAGATTTTTCAAGCCGTATCTCGAATCTTAAGCCGTTTTATATGCGTAAACGTTCCCAAACATCCACCAATCAGGTGTTTTGAATGCAGTTCAGACTAGAAAGTTACCTCTACTTTTGTCGCGTTTTAATGAAGTCAGTGGTGCTTGAGACCACCAATTCTTCAATTACTACAACAGCCCTAAACCTGAACGCAGCAGTCGTTACATTGACGACTGCATCGCCACAATTTCATCTAGCAAGGAGGAAATCAATCAATTCATATCCTCCGTTAGTTCCTTTTATGCGGCTCTAACATAAATCTGGGAAAGTTCGGAAACTTTGCTAGCTTTTCTAGATATCAAAGTTTCCATCAGCGGAGTGTGCACTACAAAGTAACCCAATGATTCTCACAGTTTTGTGTGTGTGTGTGTATGTGTGTGTGTGTGTGTGTGTGTGTGTGTGTGTGTGTGTGTGTGTGTGTGTGTGTGTGTGTGTGTCCATCTTCACATCCATCTTATGTCAAAAACCCCATTCCCTATTCTCAATGTCTTAGACTTTGACGTTTCAGAGGAAATGTGCCAGTTCTTCCTATTCTGTGGTTAAACCGGACCATCACCGCCCCAAGCAATTTGATCAACAGTCAGCACTACAGACGTCACAAAAGGAAAAGAAAGACAGAATGCCATCAGTTCACTCTCAAATTTCACCCGCATAATAACCCAGTTAAAGCCACCAATCTTAATAAGTTTCAAATACTGCAAAATGATCCAGAAACTGCTAGAATCTTTTTGCAACCACCACTGACTCCATTCAAACACGACAAAAATGTGGGTAGCTTTCCAGTGAGAAGCGCATTCAAAACAACTGAGCAACCTGGCACCTTTAAGGTGGCTCCCTAGAGTATTTACGAATTCCGTCCCTATAGAGCGCGAGTTAAAAAAAGGAAACCTAGCAAATTTCTGTTAAAGTTTTCCCTGTAGATATTTAACAGTATGGGTACTGATATAATAAAGCTTATTTTTTGGGTGTCAATTTTTGGATTAAGGCCGTTACAATGGCAATATCACATCTAATGACAGGCAGATATATTCCTATTTTTAGCCTATATTCCTTAATATTTATTCTTTCCTTTGGTGAAATGTTTCTATTTTTTGCCACATTACGGAAATGATATTCCCTGATATTTTAAGGTCGTAAAAAGTCAAAGTGGATCGGACGGTTTTGCCAATATTCTGTAACTTGTCATTTTTCTCAATAATTATATTGGATTAGTTCTGACAAATTTTAACAAGAAAAAGTTATTTGTTAGGAACTGTATATGCTTATAACTGAGCCAATTTTGAAAACAAATTACCAAAGGAAACGCGAGAAAAATTAGCAGTTAATTTTACATTAGTGCCCAGCTTGCGCACGGTCTTAAAACTCTAGGGAGCCTCTTTAAAGGCGCGCGCTTGCGAAGCAAAACTTGTCCTTTCATTGAAACCACTGACGAAATATCGGAACGTAAGCGATCTGTTAAGATCACTGATCGTTTCACGTGTACCTCCGCAAATGTTATCTATTACATAACCTGTACATTATGCAAAATGTTATACATCGGCGAAACAGGAAGACGACAAGCTAGGTGGCCGATTCCGAGAACATCTACGTGATGTTGAGAAAGATGACAAAGATGCATCCAAACCAGTCGCTCGGCATTTTAATCTCCCTAGCCTTTCCAAAGGCACAGAAAAAACTCGAACGCATTCTATGACTGTTTTGCCACAGGCAACCCACAGGGAACTCAGTATTTATGCACACATTCTTCTTAATGTGATTTAAGGCGGGATGGACTTCCAAACTTGCCACATCAACTTTCTAGCCGATGGGGTCATCAGTTATTAGTGACCAGATTGACTATTACTATTAAAACTATTAGACCAAGATAAGTGTCTTGCAACATTTTCCTCCAATTATACGGGTTTCTTAGTCTTGCATTTCTGCGTGAAGCCCTCTTGTGTGTCGATTTATATATTTATCTAGCAAGCCTGAAAAATACCCTTCAGTGGTCTTCCAGGGAGTTCTCGAACTTTTGCCGCCCAAACTGAGGAAGAAGGAAGTCTTAACGATCTGCAATCAAGTATCAAAACGGAAATATGTCATCCTGTCTCGAAACTTATTACGTGACTGAAGCAAAGTGAAAGGAGCATTGTTTAAACGAGTTCCGTCAAACGCGTACGCTACACGCAAGATTAAGAATACTTCGCCATGTCTCAATACTGCGTTCATTATCTTTATCTTGCTTTTATTTGGCACTTGGCAATATTTACGCAACTAAGCTTTTCTGCTGGAGTTGATAAGCAGTCAGCTTTTCGCTTTTCTAAGCAAGCCGTGAAGCGGTGTCTGCGAAGTTGTCATCCTGTTACAAGGATACCAGTCAGAGCTAAGGTAACGAGTTAAGTGGTTCCCTAGTATGAACTTTTGAATTGCTTGTTTATTGTAAACTCTCATTTAGTACTCTTAGGAATATTTCGTTTATAAAAGCAGCAAAACTCAACATCACATCACATTACATCACATCGTTCACCGACCAATTCCACGCGATGAAGGTCGGTTGACGAGAATTTATGTCACGTAGTTTGTTTACGTCGTTGTTTAGTTTGAACTGTGCGTCGACTGGTTTGGATATTTTGACGCTAAACATGCTCTGTTAAGGTAATTCCCCTGAAAAGGATGTACTATTAAGATATTTTTCAGACTTGGCACAATTGATAGTTATGCATAGGACATTGAAAAAAATGGCGCATCCTTACTGCGCATAATTTATGGCGTCATTTATGAGCACGGTGACCCCTCTTTTTTATTGGTGTAATGTACTTGTAATAGGCACACGAAAAACATATTTTAAGGAGAAAAAAAGTTTAATAGTTCAAGTTGGATTATTTATATATAAATGGGGTGAAACTCTGCGTTTAGAGCCAGGAAGGAGTTTGAGATGATGACGAAGTGGTCCAATTTCCTCACAATATTTGGAAGATCGGGCAATTTGAAATCACAATACTAAAAGAATATAGCCCAGAAAAACAATTAGGCTCTAGTTTTAACTACTATTCATAGTTTTTGCTACATAATAACAGCTTTCTTCAGTTGTTCATGCTTCGAACATTTCGCGCGCAACTCCGTAAAAACACTGAGAACAACGGGTATGCAGGGCTAAAACAAGCACGGCGACCCCATCTTTTTATTGCATTTTTTTCAATGTCCTATGCGTGACTATCAATTGTGCCAAGTCTGAAAATAATCTTAACAGTACATCCTTTTCAGGGGAATTACCTTAACGAGAATATTGCCGTTAAAGATTAACCGAACTCTCATCGCCGCCGCACAACGTTTCTCAAGCTGTAATCACAGCGTGACATTGGTCTAAATTAGCTATTAATATTCTCAAAGTAGATACGGCGTCAGCCACGTTGCAAAGAGACGGCCCTTTTTGATACAGAACTACCCAATTTAGCTGTGTTATACGAATGTCCAACTTATTGATAAGGCGAAATGGTATCGACATTGATTATTGATGAGGTAAATTGATAAATGAACTTGCAATTTTGTGAATTGGATGAACTGGGGGGTCAATAATGCATGATTAATGTTGACTTGGGCATCGGTCTTAATTAAGTATGCTCCAGTGGGCTTTCAAGGGAGTTATAATATCAGAAACAAACCTGCACTATTATTTGCAATTACTTCTTCAACGATGATCAGTCAAAATGGAGTATAACATTCTGCGTCCAAGAAGAAACTGAACCCGGCGCTGATACAGGAAAAACAGGACTCACGTACTTGTCTGTGTTTCCCAGACAGTACATTTTATAAGTCAATAATCAGCGGGCTAACTAGTTGTTTTTTGATAATAGCTGAGGCGATTTGGAATCACTTTGGACTAATATATGCCGGGAAAGACGCAACCCGTCGGTCATTTTATGCATCACAATTTTTTCAGCTTAGATAACACAGTTATTTGTTGTATTCATCTTCACATCTATCTCATGTGAAAAACGCCGTTCGGTATTCAATCAGTGAAAAACGCACAAGTTTGAGTCACGGATCAATACAAAAAATAACAATATAAATTTTCATATCATGTTTTTCTGGATAAAATCCTCCATTTACCGTAGAAACATAAGAAAATTAAATGTCTCTGTAAATATTAGAAACTGCCCAGGTGTGTCGTGAGCACAAAAGTAAAATGATAACATGCAACAGAATCCTTTTGCTGTCAAGCAAAGGCTATGGACAATACAAAATAACAAGTGAGCACACACGCAGATTCGATTCGTGAAAGCACACAAACACAGAACCAAGAGCGTGAAACGTGATTGAGCCTGTTTTTTCCTCGTGCAACGTGATTTAAGTTTTTATTTATTCATGATTCGTGTCAAGACCATTTTATGTGAGCGTGAAAGTGGTTTTTGAATTAGCGTGAGACGGCGAAGACTTTAATTAAACATGATTCGCGAACGATCATGTTTTGCGTGAATTAATTGAAAGTTATTGATCTCCGATGGAATTAAGATTCTACATTTTTGTCTCGTATTTTCGAATTTTTCTCCTGTGACGTCAATGACATGAACTCTACGACCGCTCTAAGTCCACTCTCACCCGCTATCATTTCTACACGAAGGAAAACTGTTGAAGTGTTTCACAAACTAGGCGAGTTAAGATTGTTTTATATTTGAAAAGCTGAGATTACTTCGTTATCTCGTTTTGCTGCTTGAAATTCTGCGGAAGAAAGCCGCAGAGATCATTTCATATGAGTTGGTTGGTGCAGGCACCGTGCATGGGTAGGGGCTGTGGGGGGTGGGGTGGGCTTTTGCAGCCCACTTTTCAACAGTAAAAAGCAAGTAATACTAAAAAGATCGAAGTTAGTTTTCTATTTCACGTTTTTCCGAAAACTGGTTATTCTTGTTTTGAAACACCTCTTTTTTGTTGCTGAAAGTATAGAAATTTCACCACACCACCGACCACACCACTGACAATAAGGTAAATATATAATTGTTTTATACTATACTATACTATACTATACTATACTATACTATACTATACTATACTATACTATACTATACTATACTATACTATACTATACTATACTATACTATACTATACTATACTATATACTCATTTATTTCCGTCAGCAATTTCGATTTTCACGCGCAAACAATCGTATTGCTCCTTGGTGAATAGCACTTGCTATCCCGAGTTTAAGTAGCCAATCTTTTCGCACGGAAAACGCTATGCACTGTTTTAGTATACACTGAAAGATCGTATAAGATTGTCGGCGACAGAAAAGACTCTGTAACAGCCCCACGCTATTCTTGATGCTATGAAATTTTGAATCCTTGGTACTGTACTAAGTCGTCAATCACCTAGTATCAGCCGAGTGGTTCACAACCCTTGAAGTCGAGCACAGGTTCTGTAGCATAAAGCTTTAGCATCATTAGGAATAATGCCCATACCCTAGCATTTGTTTGGAAAATCGTCTGCAAAGAGCCATTAATAGTCCTCTCGGACCTAGCGACATTGAGATTACAAGTATAACGAGCTACCTTGGAGTGTAAACAGTCTAAACCGGTTACTCGATGGGAAACATTAATCCGTGAATTTGTTTTTCAGTTTAACGTGAAACGCAGATTACTCAATTTTTGCTTGAACGTGAAGGAATTTTGGCAATTATCCGTGACGCGAGACATGTCTCAATATTTTTACGTGAATGCATTTTGAAGAGGGGTAAAGGGGAACCTCAACCAAATCAAATTAATGCGAGCAACTACGGAATATATAAAAGGCAAGTGAACATACTGATTCCATTGGTAAACTTGTTGGTTCGATCGGTGAAAAATACACAAATCTGAGTCACGGATGAATACACAAAACAACAACAATTGCAGCTTCACAGACAAGCTTAAAGTGTTTGAAAATATTAAAACGACGATGAAGGATGTAAATCCAAAAGCACGGTACAAATTCGCATTCCAACCTGTAACGTCTTAGGTGGATTTTCAAAAGCCCTTGGGATCCGATGATTTGCACTGATCAGCCTTCGAAGAGGGATTTCTTCATTATGAATAAACTGATTTCCACAGTTTAAGCTGCCGAGTGCTTCTTACAACGTATTCTTTTGATTTACAGTTTTAAAAAGCGGTGTTTTTTTTTCCGAGACTGGCAAACTACAGTCAAACATGTATGAATAATGGTCAACGTTAACCTTAGAAAATGGTCAGGTGACCGTTATATACAGGGTAACCGCTATGCACAAGTTTACTCAAAACTCTACTGGAAGTCTATAAATAACATTATTTTTTATGTGCGAATAATCACTCAATTTAAAAAAGTACGAGAAGGAAGCCCCTAAAATGCTCGTGGTGCACGTTTAGAGTCGTGTAGTAAAAAAAAAATATCGATTTTGGTTTTCTGATATTTCAGAGCACGAAGCTTGATTTCATCTAGTATGTCATTGACTTAATGGGCTGAAGAATAAAGCTTGTCATGACTCGCTAATAGTAACCCAATTTGGTGACCGTTTCGTACAGGTTAAAAATAATGAAATTGTGGATTCAGGAAGTCTAAAGGGTGACCGCGTCTATTCTATATAGGTGACCGCTTTATACAGCTCAACTTAACGGGAAATATAAGGCACGATTTTCGGGAAGTTGTACAGTGAACGTTATAGACGGGGTGACCGCTATATACAGGCCGTTATATACAGGTTTGACTGTACTATCTTGTAAACTCACAGAGGAAGCCATTTTAAAATTGAAACATAATCTTCCCCGCAAGTTGCAAAACCTGACTCTCTAGAGCCCCACTAAGTACGCAGTTACTGGATTATGATTGGTTAATAAAGTTAACTAGCAGTTAAGGACAATACAAAGCATTTCAAATATTTTTAAAATGTCAGAAATTAAAAAAAAAAACAACAACAACAACAACAACAAAAACGTCGATTTGTGGAGGAAACGAACCGAATTTATAACGTGGTCGCTACCGCATCCCGCGTAATAATCAGCCGGCGAACTAGTAGATTTTTCATAACAGATGAGGTGATGTGGAATCACTCTGGACAAATACATGCCGGGAAAGACACAATCTGTCGGTCATTTTATGAATTACAAATTATTCAGCTCGATCAGTAGCGATCGATTTTTAAATTGAAGACGTGTACGTTATCCAGTGCAAAACTAGGTTGATTCTTCAATAATTTATGGCGCTGCTCTTCGATCGGTCACATTTTTGCGACAAACGACGTACAAAACCAAGAGAAACAATGATAATCACTGAAATATACAATACACTTTGTATGGCAAATATAGGCTCAGCGGCTAATCGTTGAATTTTCAGACTTGATTGGTTATGCAAACATCATTGCTTAAAAAGTAGAAAAATGGAAATTAAGTAACCAATTTCGTTTTGGATCACATTAGTGCCCTTGTCACCACTCTAGTTGAATGAATTACACTATCTATAAAGAAACGAGATAGGAATGTTAGCAACTCATTTCTTTTTATAGGTTTAATAGTTACATTATGGTCAGACATTCACATTAAGTGTTCCTGTTTACACACTTATTTATTTATTTATTTATTTATTTATTTATTTATTTATTTATTTATTTATTAGTGGAAAAGTGGGGGAGGAGCCTGGGGGCGGTTATACATAGTAAGAGGTTTGAAATGTGATTCGCTCTAAATCCACTGCTCAGATTTGGTTGTTCCTAAAATGTAGAGTGCGACAGAGGAGTGGGAAAATTCGGAGTCGCCCAAAAAAAATTGAAGAGGAAGAAACAACATAAACAGACTAAATAAAAAAAGGAATGAAATACAAACATCAAAAATACAGTAAAAATGATACAAATAAAATATAATTAATTTTTTTACTCTCATAAGAACTAAAAAAAGTAAGAAATGAGTGAAAGTAATTAAAAACGATAATGTTTTGTCATCCGCGGCAATAGTGATGTTTCGTCGGTTATTCTTTTCCCCATAGTCGCCAGTATTCATTTCATCACGGAAATGATACCTTAAATGCAAACGTTGTATACCCTGAAATTTAAAGTAATTCGCAAAGGAAAGAGTTCTAAATGGTCTTTCAGAAATGATATCAAGAGTCTCACAATCTCAAACTTTTTTTAGTAAAGCCGTCTCGGCGTCTTGATTTCTTTAGCAAGCTTAAAAATACCTCGGTCTAGCGGAAAACATGGTAGTCTCACTATCCAGCAAGTTCTCGAAACTTACCATTCGCCAATCTTACATCAACAAGGAAATATGAGGCCGGAAGTATGTCATCCGCCTGGTTTCTCATTGCGGTCTGACCTAAAACAAACAAGACCTGCAGTGCTTGTTTCTCAACTAGCAGCTAAATAAAGGAAATGCACTAACCCGTGATTGGAAGATAAAAATAAAAATAAAAACAACAACAACAACAACAACAACAATAATAATAATAATAATAATAATAACAACAACTCAGTGACAATAATGGGCACAGTTCGCTTCGTTATAATTTTTTCTAAGTGTATTAAACCTTACAAAAAATGCGTTTTCACAATAAACGCAAACCACAGTGCAGCCACTGAACGTTGTCAAAAGTTGTCGTGACTTCAACCGTTGCAAGACCGCTAACTTTTGTGAATGACTCTCCGCTATGAAATCCTATTGCAGCAGCCCTGGTCCTGGATTGAGCGACTTACAATCTGTGTGATAAGAACAGAACAAAAACTATCAGAATGGCTTGTATGCTCGCATCATCCATCTATTTTTTTTTTTTCCTCGGTGAAAATTCAACCTCGATGCGATTCCTGTGAGTACCGCTGTTAACACTAGACGTAGGTATTGCACCAGATGCTCATTGGTTCCCAATGCCTCCGTTCCAATGTAGCCTTGCAGATCAAATAGAACGATTAAAGAAGTAATGTCAAACAAAGAAGGAAAGCTACATTGTTTCCAAGCTTTTCGGTTACTATGGATGTCTGAAGGACTCGTCTCAAGGATAAATATGCGAATACAATGGTCTACTGAATGTCAATTTTTTGGGCTCGCGGATTTGATGACTGAACTGGGCGAATGAACTGGTGAAGCGAGGATTTTGGGCGCGATGCTCGATGTACTGCAAGTCACGCACATTTTACTGACAATTTTCACCTGCACAAGCTAAGGGCTAGAGAGAGGGAGAGAACTAGAAGTGTTGAACTTGTAGCTGAGGATTCCTATGAATCGTAATAGATCGTTAAGTGCACATGACCTCTCTTCAGTTCCTCGTATTTCCATGTTATTACAGGACGTAACAATTGTATGTTGGTAATCTACGAATTTACGTACGTTTACATGTACAGTCTTTGTTTATCCTTGCTTTCTTTGTAGTTAGGTCTCTTCTGAAAGCGAAAGAGATTACACTGAGGACCGAAATGATTGGCCGAAAAGTCTGAGATTTTTGATCTTATGATATGGGCTGCTTTTAAGTTCCCTTTTGCTCGAGGGTTTTAATATCTTTTTTTTTTTTTTTTCCATTCACCTAATATCCCAATCAGAATGATTTTTTTCCTCGCAGATTCCAAATCAACAGCCTTGCTTGGAGGAATGTCTGCAACGGAATGGTGAGTTAATTAAAAGAAACACTACCAAACAGGTCTGGCATTATCGCTTATCTTCCGCGGTACATGTAATAAAACCCGTGATTCGTCACAATGGTGCGCAACATCTTCTCATCCCCATAGCTGCTGGACAGTTCTTAGTTCAGCTAAACACATGACTATAGGACTATTCAGTTAGGCTATAATTCATATATAGTACAACGCCACCGACGATCATGGATCTAAGATGATGTCACATCTCATCAGCCTGTTACAGACAAGTCATGGCATGTTATCCTTTAATCATACCCTCTATGCAAGGCCAATATGCATGCATTTGTAATTGAAATTGCTGTATTGTGAGACGGACGGTTTTCGTATCAAGTTGCGAACTGTCCACATCCATACAGGAAACCTCAAAGCTTCTGCAAAACGAGGATAAAAGGCAAAAGGCGAATTTAGTGTTCTGAAAGTTCTTTCTTTCGTTAAAGGCAAAGTAGACTCCCCTGGGATTCTGCATCAGATCAAGCCACTCATGAAAAGAATCAAACGTGGTGAGTTACGTAGATAGATTTTCATCGTTTGGCACTCAATTTTATTGCCCAAAAATGAGACGATTGAACAAGAGAGACTCAACCAAAACTTCCAAGCGTTTTATTCTAACATTACTTTAACTGCAACTCTGTAAGTCGATCCGAGAGCTAGAAAATTAATGGGGGGAGTGATTCAACCCGCGGCGAATTCCTCATGTAGCTGAATCCACTTTTATAAGAGGCACTCGTGCGTTTACGCTTCATTGCCTCATAACCAAAGTATAGTTTAACTACTTTGGCCGAAACGGTGGAAACAACAAACAAAAATCGTCTCACAAACTACCAAATTAGAATTCTTAGATACATGCGTCAGTTACAAAAATAGAAACACTAGCACACGAGAATTCAATTTAAACACCAAGAACAACAACAGTAACGCCATTGAAAACAAACAAGGAAAAGAATCCTGCGTGAAAGGCGTAATTACACTATAGAGGGTTTTCATTTACATGACTACCGGCTATATTGATTTACTGAGACAAAAGAAAGTATTTGTTTAAAAACAGAGTTCAATTCCCAGAGGTTTAGTTTGGGACACCAACATGACCGCCGTTTCTTTGTTTTGGGACAGCAACATGGCCGCCGTGACGTCGTGTGAAAACACTCTATAGCATCTATTGACCCAGCCGGTGTAATGGACTCCATATTGTGCTCTCTACTATACTGCCCCGTCAAAAAGAACTACCTTTTTTTCCAATAACGTGGTTAAAAAAGAGACAATATTTCAATTTTTAAAGTTTTAAAAAGGTACTCTGATGCATTTCTGTAAATGCAAGACTCACGTTTTTTTTTTTTTTTTCTTTTTCTTTTTCCTGTATAATTCTACGGTAAATATGTGTTTCTTTGGGTCATCTAACCTTATGGATGACACTCTGTTCCCATACGTATTTATGATGCCTTTGATAAAATCGTGGTTTAGGTTCTTTTATTTTTTATGTTGTCTCTCCCACAGACGCGTCCGTCAATTCAACAGAAAGCCCAAAGTTGTACGACGGCCAGTACGGTGGGTACTCTTGGGAGTTTCGCAATGAATGCATGAGTTGCCGGTTCCCAGTCCCTTTTCACCTTTTCCACTTTTGACTTATGGGATCGCCAGGGGGCAAACAACTATCGCCGCGAAAATTAAAATTTCCTTCTTACTTGGTATGCATTTTTAACTTCAAATGTAAAATGAAACGGAGAGAAGAGAAAAAGTTGTTCGTGGCGATGGAAACTGCTTTTAACGTGCCATAACTCTGTGGAACGACACAAAAAGCGATCGAAATCACGACACAATTAGGAGCCTTGTTAATCAGCTATTGGCGCTATTCCCGGATACGTTCAAACCTTTCCTTTTCCAATCACCGTCTGTGGAGCATCATCTTGCAAAAAATACTCGCTTAGGTACTTGGGCAGAGATAGTAGTCATTGTTGCTTCTGCAACTGTTTTTCAAAGGAGTATTTTTGTGTATTCGATGTCTCAATGCAAGTGGCTTCGTTTCAAGCCGGTGCTGCAGATACATGTGTCATCGCCATGATTGCCAGTGTCCTATTACTCTCGTTTTGCACGTCTCTCAAACACCAACCTATTCGGACCGTAGATGATACCAGTGCTGGTTAGGTGTTTTTCATCATGATTTCTCCGCCGAATTAATCTCTGCCTCTAACTTGTATTAGTGAAGTATTTACATTTACTATTAACGATATGAATCTTGATCGTATTATTTTGGTTTTGCTATTGCGTTTCGTTAAAATGTCGAACATTAACGCAGACGGTATTCCACAATAATATTGTTGTGGACGGCATTGAAATGAAGAAAAAGAATGAAAAAAGTACTGTTTTGGAAAGATGTCTTCCACAGTACCATTTGAAAGTGTTATTTTCAAAGGACGGCAAAGAAATGCACCAAAATGTAAAATGAACATGTAGATCTGAGCAATGAAGGGCTCGGGGCAAGAACGTCCTCCCGGTTTTTGGTCGATTTTCGATGTGCTCAATAGAAACTGAGATTTGGCATGTGGAATTCATTCCCGTTAAAAAACATTGCTCTGTATTTGTTTTGGCTGATTTCCTCTTCGTTTTCGAGAAATAACGTATGCAAAAAACCCAAGTCAGCTCATTCCCTTGCGTATTAATATTCATGCGCGAATTGAATTACCTTTAGGGCACGTGAAATAATTGACGCTTGGAAAGTATTGTTTGATAGTGTGACGTAGACTATACATTTGGCGGTTAAAACATCGACCGGTTAGCTCAGTGGTAGAGCACCGGACTAGCGTGCGGGAGGTCGCGGGTTCAAACCCCGGCCGGACCAACACTTAGGGTCTTTAAATAATTGAGGAGAAAAGTGCTGCCTTTGTAATAACATCTGCGAATGGTTAGACTTTCTAGTCTTCTCGGATAAGGACGATAAACCGTAGGTCCCGTCTCACAACACTTGTACCTTATAATCTGTGGGACGTTAAAGAACCCACACACTGTTCGATAAGAGTAGGGGACGTAGTTTCCGGTGTAGTGGTCTATCTATACCTTTCATCTGTCTTTGACACTCATGTGTGGGTTGGGTGGATGGGTGAGATCAAATATGGACTGATAGCGGCAGCCAGAGGCGCCTTTACAGGCTGACGTCCAATCTCACCCCAGAGAAGCACTGTAAACTATCCCTGAAAAGCCCCGACGGGGAGAGGATAAGTATGTATGTATGTATGTATGTATTTAAGTTTCATTGATAGGAAACTTACGTGACTGTGAGGTGTCGATTGCTAGCTAACTTTAATGGAAACTCGCCAGCCTGGTGGTCGAACGGACGTCATTTAAGTCTGTCGATCGGCAATTCAGACACTTCTGAAAGAAGCCAGTGGTGTTTCTCTGTGCGTGCCAAACGCTGGAACAAATCGGCGTTTCGCAGTACAGAGTACTGAGCCAGGCGGGACAGTCTGAAAGCAACTCTCGTCTTAAAAGCGGCCCGCAGTTGAGAGTCTTGGCCCATTTGCCAAAGGTTGCCGTGCTAGAAATTCGGAAATAAGAGTTGTTTTTTGACTTAGGCGAAAAATATGGGATGTTTGAAGACGTGTTGCGCGCGCTCGAAAGGATGTTTTTATGCCCACAATCCAATGCGACCACAGAGGGCGCTGTCTCCTTGAAAAGTTCTCGCGAGGACTGGAAATGAATATTCGCTCGGCTGCGGTGGGAAAATTTTCACTTCGGAGCGGGAACATTACGGAGAATTCATCTAAGAGTGGGAAATTCGGAAGACGAGCAGTCAAATAACCTAATCTAATCGGACACTATCTACAACTAAAGGTAAAACTTCCCCTGATGTAAAACCATTCTCGTTTGAGAAACAAGCTAAGGCTAAGGAGACAACATCTAAAACTGAAGCTAAAACCGCACCTGATTTGAAACCATCCTCATCTGGAAAACAACCTAATACTAAGGAGACAGGATCTACCACTGGAACTGCTTTCGCTTTCTATTCTTCCTCTCGTTTGCAATGTTGTCGGTTCTATCCTTCGGCGGAGGCCTTTTCTTTATGTTGTTATTCTCTGGGAGACCTTTCATATGTAACGTTGGCTTCCAGCAATAGTCACATTGGTATCCAACAGCAAAATGATTTGAGCAAACTTTCGTGCTCTTCGTGACCTTAAAATCTGTTCTCCGGAGCTGTTTTTGCAAGCGGCAATCTCTTTGTTGGTCCGTGGGGAATAAAAGATCATAACACCGACATGTGGAAATTTGATTTAATTTGTCTCTCTGGATATCAACGGTCATTGTCACATCCAAAAACTGCACAGTGATCGCCAGCACCCATAACTGATTCTTGAACACGAAGTACAGATATATATTATAAGGGTTTCACGAGTTTTCACTTCGCGCCTTTGATTGCACTGTTTGTTTGCCCCCTGGCGATCTCATAAGTTATTGCACATAGTGGAAGCAATGAACGGGGCCTGGGAACCGGCAACCCATTCATAGTAGCAATGTACAGCGATAAATAAGTGGCGCAAATGCAATACAAAAATAGCTGACTTAAGTCAGCATGCAGTTATATTTATGGGACTTCTGCTATCTTAGTGCATGGCTAGGTGTTTTTCATGATGAGTTCTCCACCGAATTCATCTCTGCCTCGAACTTGAATTAGTGACGTATTTACTTTTACAATTAACTATATGAATCTTGATCTTTTTATTTTGGTTTGCTATTATGTTGAATGAATGAATGAATGAATGAATGAATGAATGAATAACTTTATTTACCGAGGGTAACACATTACAGTTAAGAACTGGTAAACTTGTGGCCCTCACGTTCAGTTAAAACGTCGAACACTTCACGCAGACGGTATTCCACAATTATAACTACGAGATAATATCGATGATTGAGGTATTTAGATCGACCTAACGGAGCAAACATCGCTATAGCATGCTTTGACTGAACGAAAGTTAGAGCCACAAATATGGTATCCCGGAATGATGAAATGAACTACACAAGGGTTTATTAATCGTAAGGCTTCTCGTTCATCTAATGACACGAAATTTTAGAAGCTGACAACTATTGCTGTGATTCAGCAAGTGAATACACAAACAAAATAAATCAAGAAAATATTCCATGGGTACACTAGGACCAGGACTTAGGACTTAGCTAGTAATATAATTAGTCAAGCCTAAAAGCGCAACTTTACGATTACTCTTTATTGGCGTTTACACAAGTCTTCTTTATAATGCTGTAGAAAACGATATGGAAAGGTGACATGAGTCGGTTCGAAAAAGGGCCGATCGGATCCGTTCGAGCAACTTCGCATGGCTTTTCTTAAACCAATTTTGTGGACAACAGGGAAAAAAGAAGAGTTTTGGATCGAAATAAACTATTGGAGAACAAATGGTCGGGGAAAAAACAAACAGCATTCATGAGTCCAAACTACTTTCCGATGAAAGCATAAAGGATTCACCGTGGGTCAAGAACAACAAGGAAAAGAAAGCGATGCGAATGTCTCTTCGAGTCACTTCGAGATTCCTTGAAGAAGGTTGACAAATCTAACAACGAAATGGGTCGGCTGGCGTACGGGTCTGCGAAGTAAAAGATCATGTGGTTTCGTAAGCGCTCTCTTTGTCTGGATAATGTTTTTTCCTTTGATTCTCAAACTAAAGAAGTTTCAAGCCTCGGTGGAAATGGGAAGAAACAGTAATATATAGACTTAGCCAAGCCTAAATGCGAGGCTTCACGATTATTATTATTTTTACCGGTATTGGGCAACACCGCATGGCTTTCCTTGCGCCAATATTTTATGTTTAGAACAGTCAACAGGAATTGACCATAAACCTCAGAACATTACAAGAAAACAATACACGACGCGTGTTTTTGTTCGACAACAAATTTAGCAATCAAAGAAAGGTCAAATATTTTCATCCAACATCGTTGGACGAGCCTGTTTGACGGTTTAGCCACCTCTCTCAATAAGGCATTTAAATGGCTTTCCAAACATCAAACATGTTCATCAAAAATTTCGCGTTACGAAGAAATGTTTGATCGTTTAGCCACCACAACAAACAAATCGTGCACAAACGGTAAAAAATTAAACAAACAAACAAACAACCAAATGAACCACATAACATCGAACATTTTATAATACACATTTTTATAACACGAAAAAATCGTTTTCTTGGCACACACAGCGGAATGTGTTGGCTGGCTTTGATAATTTTATCGCTAGCGGGATTGCGAGGGATACTGAGCCCGTGTAGTTTCGCAAGTGCTGTCTTCTTTATAACTGAATGGTGTTTTACCGCTGAAGATCT
>JAEMWC010001140.1:65000-70000 GCA_016490735.1 Pachyseris speciosa | reverse complement strand
ATTAATAATATTAATAATATTATTATTCAACACATTGTGACAATGTCCAAATATGGTCATAGCGCGCTCAACATTCGTCGTGCATACTCAACATATATCATGCGATATACGTAATTATGCGTGTCGCGGAGGAAACTGGTGGATTTTCCAGCAATTTTGCAATAAACGCAGAATGTTGTGCTCTGTCATTAATGTATTGAGTAATACAACAATTATCAAGCTCAATCTTTCGGAATATCACCTGATTGTAGCCAATTATACGTTAACGTAAGGCGTGACATGAACCTGATATCACATGTACTTTAATATACCTTTGTATAGAAGACAGTAACAATTAAAGATGTGAGCAATAGTGGCAGTTACGAAAATGATGCCTGAAAAAATTCCAGGTTTGTACGGGAGTTGGCTTGTAATCTCAGTTGTTAGAGCACTAAACCGATATCGCAGAGTGTCGTACAAGCCTAAATTTTTCTTCTGGCTTTATTTTCCCTACTGCTTAAGTATCGTCCATAACTGCGACGATCACTCACATCTTCAGTATTTAACCCGCAGTTGAAATATATGATTTTCATATATTGAAACTTACATTGACAATTGGTTTAAGGTCTTCACAAGTACGTTATCCTGTGAAAAGCATATACAGTTAAACCTGTATTAAACGGCCCTCTATTAAGTGGCCATCCTCTATCAAACGGACGCTCACCAAATTCCTCCTCTACTAAGCGGTCACCTCTATTAAGAGGACGCGGTCAACTTTTAGAAAATTGGCTAATTTTATTGTATTTTACCTCTCTTAAGAGGTCACGGCCCTCTCTTAAGCGGCCTATCTCTATCAAACGGACGCTCATCAAATTCCTCCTCTACTAAGCGGTCACCTCAATTAAGAGGACGTGGTCACCATTTAGAATTCCCAATTGGCTAAATTTATTGTATTTTACCTCTCTTAAGAGGTCACGTAGTCAATCGCAATGAGATATTTTGACACCATGATACTCAACAACTCGTCAAACACAACATAATATATATGCATACATGATCGGTGTAAGAGTGGTACACGTTGAATGGCAAAACTGCATGCAAGTTATTAATGTGGTTTACAGCAAAGACGATTGCCTTACAAACAACAGAACTGCAGGCGTGAACTTCCTTGAACATGCAATCATCAGCCCATCGCAACCCTGGGATGTGTGTGAGGTCAGATCACAGCACCAGAAGCTACGTTCCCTACTCTTTCGAACTGTGTGTTCCTTTACGTCCCCTTTCAGTTTTTTACACATGGGGGTGAAGGACACAAGGCCAACGGCTTAACGACGCTCCTCAATGAAGGGATCATCTGAACTGAAGCAGATGATGAGCACAAAGCCAATATGATCTTACCAATTATTTTGAGACCCTGGTTTATGGTCCGGTCTGGGGTTTGAACCCAGGACCTTCCGCTCAGCAGTCCGGTGCTCTATACCAACGAAAGCCAACTAACTAAGCCAACCGGGCGGCATGCATGAAACTGGCGAGTCATTTAACCTGAAAAGAAAATTATCTATACATCATTTTCACAAGTTCACACGTATAACAGGATAGAACAGTTCTATGCTTGGCATTACGATGACAATAAAACCCAAAGCTTGAAAACAAGGAAGGAAGCATCGTGGCGAGTGCTGGGCCACTACATCCAAACTTATGTAGCACGGGAAGCTTCGAATTCGGTGTGGAAATGTCCGTTCTTGAAGTAAAAAATAGTCCACTTACGGGCCCATGAAGGGGGGGGGGGGGGGGGGGGGTATGACTAGTGAGTATGCGGCCTCTTTCCCCTAACCCTAACCCTAACCCTAACCCTAACCCAAACCCTAACCCTAACCCAAACCCCCATCCCCTTTCCCCGAAAGTCCGTTTACTAGATACCGGCGATTAAAAAAGAAAAACAAGTGAGTTATTACAAAAAAGGTAAACGCAAAGTCACTGTAGTACTTTGCGTCCTTACTCCCTTGTTGCGTAGTTTGAAATGAAACCCAATTTACTGAACCGTTTTCATTTTATATTCGCTATGTGATCCCCTGCTATGTCGATACTATTAAACTGCTGGAAGACTATTTCGGATACAGCTCGAAGCCAAAAGAGGAAAGACCCCATACCGCTTAAAAAGCCTTGAGGGATTTGTAACCAAATCTTTACGTCCTCTTGATGATTTGTTGTACAATTCCAGTCACCAGCTGCGAATATGAAAGGAGCGCAAGTGCTCTAAGACGGCTCCACACTTACAACAGAGACAGCATAGCTTAAGGAAGGCTCTCTTAGCTTGCGTTAATGCGAAGTGGTAGGTTTGTTTGTCCCCAGAAGCATTCATCCAAGTAGGCTTGAGCTTAGCACACTAGTTAATGATTGAGCTCAAAATCCATTTCAACTGTCTCAAGTATTGACGCTTTTACGTTTGATCTTGGCTGTCTGATTTTCTATGTAATGGCCTTCAAAACTCACGAAATGAAGTCTAGACGAGCCACATTTTTCGAAATTACCCGGGTGAGCATGCCCCCGGACCCCAAGAATCTGGCGCCTACGGCGCTCGTCAAGTCGAGCCTTTGGTGCTCAAACGGTCCTCCAAGGCCCTGTGTACGGGCCTGATTTACAATTGCTCATCTGAGACTGCTTCACTATCCGTTATTGGACCGTTTGACGAACATAGGCAAATTTACATTCAAGGAGTTTTGTAAGGGGTTTCACTGAGTAGGAAAATGGCTATGTCATTTCCGAGTTGTAGGTGTGAGGATGATTTCACTGCATGTACTTTATGTTAACATAACATATGGTAGGCCTCATAGTTTATTCTCATACACTCCCCTTATTGTAATATTCTCCACCAGATATCCTTAAATTCTTTGTCTTACTTGAGGCGCTGTGGTCACTTGAGATGCTTTACTAATTTGAGCTGATGTAATTACTTTAGAGTGTAAAAAAAGTATAATAACCTATGAGGGTGACTATACACCATGTTTATATTAGGTGTACACAGATTTCATCGATCCTTCGGACCTTCGATTTCCGTGAACATTTTGTTCATCCGCTGACCATGAAACTGTACAACCAAAATTAAGCTTATGATAACGGTCAAATGAATAAAAAAAAAAAACAACAACAACAACAAATTCCATCAATATACTACAAAAGAATGACGAAAGATATACAGAAGAGGAAGAACTAGTACTTGCTTGATAATTTTATCTGGGATAACTAAGAGAACAGATACATGTAGCAGCGGTACACATGTAGCCATATGCTGTGAAGTGTAGTATCAACATTGTTACAGGGGCTCTCCCCGTAAAGCCCAAAAGGATTTGTTGAGGACTCCTGCTTCTTATGGCACGCTTACGATGTAACATCTATGTAAATAATAGGGGGTTTAAGAAACGAGGACGGGAACGTCAACGAGAACGTCACAAAACAAAAGGTTTAATGAGCAAAAACAATGGCTCTGCACGTGCGTTTTACATTTTGTACATTTCCTTACCGTCCTCTGCAAAACAACAACGCGAAATGACCAAATTTTAGGTTTTGGCGAGAACGTGAGCACATGATGCAAATTTTTCTTTCTTTATCTTTACTTTAACGCCGTTCATAGAAGTTAAGTACCTGGATAGTTCCCGACATTTTACAAGCTTAACAAACTGGAATAATCGCAAACGTGTTACAATAACGAGTTATATTTTGAAAGAACGTTTTCGTTGCCGTCGCCGTCCTCGTTTCTTAAACTCCTTAATATTTGACTGAACGGGGTTTTGATTTGAGGAGGGCTGGCACTCTTATATTTGACCCTTCAATAAACTGAATCATGCGTAAAATATAACACAAGTATCAAGTTTCTCTTTTCCTAATGGAGGAATCAAAACAATACACCAGCGAAAGATTTCTAAATTTAGTGGCTCGTAGCCACTTTGAGTGTGTTTGCGAAAGGATGAAAGGTTAAAAAAATTGTATCTGATGATGCAGAAAAACGTCCAAACTCCATTGTTGGGCAATACTTCAGGAGTACAGCTGACGTCATAGCAGGCACCATAGTAACACGGCTCCATTTTCCGTTTCGCAAATTATCTGATAAACGAGGCTGTCGAACAACCTTTTTTGTTTGCTTTCTCTTTTGTTTTGATTTGCTTTATCAATTCTTCAACTTCTCTGGCAGTGTGCCAAAATAGTTATCAAGTAGATCTTTTGTTAGCCTTCCACGCCGTCGTTTTTACTCGTGGGTATGCTTTTAGCATCCACGAGTGATAGTGGCGTTCCGTATACAAATAAATCATTCACTCCGGCGTAACCAGAAGTGGAATAATAAGCCAATTCCACGTCACTCGCAAAATGGAAGCTCGATCTCTTAGCCAATCACCAGACAGAAAGTATTTCGAGCGAATCGCAACACTACACGGCTTAGAAAGTTGTGACACACGGACCTGATTTCTGTGCGTCGCCATTGCTTGGCTGTTTTTTAGTACTCTGAACGCATTCTCGTTCCATTCTCCATCATTATAAGCAAGTGTCTGAAGAAGTGACAAAAATGGTGTTCTTCGAAGGTGAAGCAAAAGATTCTCAACAAATGCACATTGATACAATTAAGACCGATTGTGCACCACCTTCCACTCACCGAGGCGTAATTCGTGATATCGAAATCAAATCGACGCTTAGTGAGAAGACAGAAGTTCCTGTCGATCCCCTAAGCTCGCCGAGGATTAATAAATTTCATTTGGAAAGTGAATTCCATTTGCAGAGTATCTTGAAGCTGTCAAAGTATGCCAATGTTTATCAAAGTTCAAATGAAGAATGATCCTCGCAGTTGTGAACGCAATTTATGCAATTGCGAAAACAAGCACAGTTATTACGAACTTTCTAGCAAGCTATGAGTCACGAAAGTCAATTCAATCGAATTTGAACAACATTAGTGATGCGATAAACAGTGACACAACCGATCAACCGATGCTGCTAAAAGAGAGTACTTGTGTGGCCAACCAGGCAGTATAATA
>JAEMWC010001140.1:0-60000 GCA_016490735.1 Pachyseris speciosa | reverse complement strand
CGGTTACGCGATTTTACGCGTTATTATGTACTCAACAAAATATTCAGTTTCTGATTGGTCATTGCCGAATGTATAAATAGGTTATTAGCAAATGTAGGTTATTAGGTGCAATACGTAACTTACCATGGAAACGACGGAGAAGCGCCAAATTAAAAAGAAAATAAATAATAATAATAATAATAATAATAATAATAATAATAATGGGTGACCCTCCGGTTTGCTTTGCCAAACAAAAACAAATCATCGAAGAACTTCAGCAAAAACAAAAACAAAAAAAGACAACACTAACACCCACACTTAAATAGCTACTCAAACGAGGTAGAATATCTGGCGAAAATGGGCGAGTGAAAGAAAATTCAACACAAAACTGGAGGAATACAAGCGCAAAGACCTCGATAAAATGTTACAAACGAGCGCCATCTAATTCAGCATGACTACAAGTACTCCGTTCTACGAGGCCGACAGTTTTATCAGTCAAAGTTGGTGCTTGAAGAAAAAGCGAAACAGCTTCGCCAACAGGAAAAAGGCAAGAGACCGAACGCGGCAAATGAACTGACGGCCGAAGAAGAATAAATGCTATGGAGTGTGAAGAGGCTTGGGGATTCACCTCCAAGAGTTCGTACCCAAACAACGTGGTGGATGCATACTCAGCATTTTGGCTTCAGGCGAGGGGAAGGTAGGAACATTCTTCAATGGCAATTTTGCGTGGACGACACTGGTACAGAGTACATTACCTTTAAAGGAAATCCTACGAAGACGAGGCAGGGAGAACTGAACACAAAACATCGAAGTGTTCTGCCAAAAAAATTTCGTAACCGGTGGTCAAAGTTGCCCAGTTTAATTTATCAAGGAGTACCATAGTCGACCTTCTCACGAGCTACGAAAGAAAGGTCCGTTTTATGTTGCCGTGACTGATAATCCCATTAAGAAGCAGCATCTTGGAGTAAAGAGCATCGACCATATGATGAAGAACCTCATCTAAAACTCACCGCTGGAGAGCAGAAATAAGAGGCTGATTAACCACGGCGAAAAGAAGATAACTATGTAGAAACTTAGGTCGCCCAAAGTCGAGAGGCAGTCTATAATCCAAGTAACGCAAATGGAAAATCTTTGAATGAATACGACGAAGTGAAAACGAGCAGCGGCGGTTGCCCATTATCATCAGCAGAACTTCACACTCAGCTGCAGTATCCAACAGTGTTTCTTCTCTTCCCATCTGGTCAAGCACATCCACCAGGCAATGGCTTCACCATTAATGGCCATCAACATAATGTGTTGCTATGGTAGCCTTTTATCTCAGAAAAAGTTTCATAATTCGTTCACCAATGATTAGGCATTTCTTTGATACCACTTTAAAGGTAATAACGTATCAAGATTGGTAGTAATGATCCATCAAAAGAATAGTGCTTGAAAATGCTGGAAACCGTTAGGAGCCACCTTAATTGTTTCATTGTTTTGACAACTTCATTTTCAAAACGAAAATCTGCCACACTTTGCCTCGACCATGGTCGCTTTCCATCTTTTCCAGTAGGATACTCTTGGTCACCAGACTTTACTTGCATCACTATCCGTCTGTACTGACTTCTCTTTGATCAGACGTTTATGCCCCATCGTTTGGTAAAGATTTTTCGTCATCGACTATCGCCATCATTTCTTGTTGAAAGCAACTTTGAGTACCAGTGTTCTCGTATGAAGAATATTCATCGTCTACATTTACTCCATCATCGGACTCCTTAATCCGGCACGCCGTCTCGTCCGAACTGCCAACGGAGATCGACCGGAGAATCTGTCAATCTTTTCATGTTTGTACGGGTCTGTCGGAGCGTAATGTGGGAAATAGGCCAACGAAGGTATTGATTTCGCAATTTGTTCTGTTCTATGAATGATATATAAAATAAATCATATATCAACTGCGGAAATGAAATCAGTTGAAGAATGATCCTGGCAGTTGTAAACGCAATTTATGCAATTGCGAAAAGAAGCCTGAAAAAAAAATCCAGGACTTCAGCGGCGTTTGAACACGTGACCTCGCGATACCGGTGCGATGCTCTAACCAACTGAGCTATGAAGCCACTGACGTTGGGAGCAAGTCAATTATGGGTATACATGTTCCCGTGAAAGAAATGAGTGTGAATGACATATGAAATAAATCATATATGAACTACAGAAATGAAATCAAATGAAGAATGATCCTCGAAAAGAAGCCTGAAAAAAATTCATGACTTCAACTAGGATCATTCTTCATTTGATTTCATTTCCGTTGTTCATTTATGATTTAAGGCGCACATAGAAGCATGACGGCCACAGCAAAATTTTATTGAGTATATGATAAACAAGAAGTCGTATGAATTGCTCGTGTATTTCGTATTTTAAGATCACTCATCATGATTTAAAAGTTCTGATATTGCACTGGCCTGCGGCTTATGCAATTTTGAGAACTTTCAAAACATCATCACAAAATGCACTTGCGTAACCCGTCGCTACGACTTCCGCGCGTAATTTTTGGTAGCAATTTGTATTTTAAATTAAACTGACACGGGCATTTTAGTCATGGCGTGTGCTGGGTAAGGCTGTCGCACACGGCTGGAAACCCTTCAGTTCGATCCTCCCTGCAACTGAGGGATTAGGTGGTACTTTTCAAGTCATTGAACTCCCCTAAACAAGGCTGTGGACTGTTCGTCCAGAATAGTATACATTATTGATTAATTCTAATAAATTGTAATTATGAGTGTATTTTGATTTCAGAACGTCACCCACTATGTCGTGACTAATTCTTCATATGGTGTCATAAATAGTACCAAGTTTTATGCCTGGGTAGGTATGGATAGTGTTAAAGAATACTCTTCACCTCGTGAGATGTTTGCTTACCTAATAACAATTACAAGAAAAACTAAAAATTATAAGAAAATTGTGGGACGTAAGTTAAATTTTCCAAATTAGGGAAGCACGTGAATGATGACTGAAGGATCTCCCTTGATTACAACTGGTGCAATATCTTTCTATTCATAACATAAATTTACGACTCTAAATTGACACTAAAGGGTCAGTTACCTCTCTGTCACGAATGATCGATTTTGTTTTTGCACCAAGCCTTTTTTTCTAGATGAATTAATGCCATTTAAGGTGATTATAACCTTATCGATGTTCTCTTTTTCTTTCTACTTTCTTCTTTTCTTCCACAAGAATTACCGGAAATAAGTCCTCTGATCTTGTACATTGTAACCACTAAGGTAGTTACTAAGGCGTTATCTTCTGATCTACCAAAATGAATGTGAATAGACTGATATAACCTCGGATGTATATGGAAACTCTCATCCCCCCACCGTGGTACAAGAGGGGGGTGTTTGGAACCCCCGTACCGTTTCCGTTACGTTACGATACTTTGAATAGTTTTTACCTTTAACAGATAGCCTGTTATGTCGTCTACAAGATGATGTTAATATTATGGGATAAAATATGCAAATAGAGCTGCTGGGACCAGTGACGTCATCCAACATGGCGTGCTGTTTTTGGACTTTTCACTTTCCCAATATAATTTTAGTTCCCGAAATTTAAAGTTTTACTCAGAAAATAAAATTTGCGACAGCTCAGCATGTAAAAACATGATTTAATACACCATTATGTTGCTTTACAACTACGTTCGGCCCAAAATATGGCTTAATAAACTTAAAATTTTAACTTTTTTGTCATAACCACACCTCACTTGCCATTTAAAGAGAGGGTACAACGCTCTTGCGCTTGCGCGCCTCGACGGCCTCTACAATATATCCTTCGGGTCGATACTAAATTCGCTTGGGCATAATCGGTATTAAGCTGTTGAATTTTTCCGTTGTATTGGGTCATCCGTTGCTCTACGATCACTGCAGTATCTGTTGATGCTTCTAGTGAATCGAGAAAAGCCGTTGAAAAAAAAAATTTTGACAAATTGAGTCTGGAAAATGATGTCGTCTACTTGCCATTCTCTCATAGCAGATTCGCTATAGGCAGAGAAGGTCAGCAGAACAGTCTGGTGTGGTTATAGAAGTCGTTTGTTGCTCTCGAAAATAATTGATCAGACGTAGAAATTCTTAAAACGAACATAGACTCCGATTTTGCGTAGCATCTGCTAGTTCGCTGAAGATTTCAACGTTGCAGAAGTTAGATGGTTATTCGCCTCTGCTACATTACCGCGGAGTACGTTTCAGTATGACATCCTTGCATGCATTTATTCGTGGACACGATATTCTTGTTGCAGCCGGATTTTCTTTTGGAAGGGACCATATAATTATTATTGCAAACATGAATTAAAATTACCGATTTCATTTCGTCTGAGAATATAATTTGTTGGCCGGTTTCTTTGACTGTACAAAACAAAGATTGAGCCGAAAGGGAAAGCAGACGGTGATATGGGTCGTTTTGAGCCGATGGTATTTCGAAGAAACATCGAGAAAATCCGATACTCGCTAATGGGCAAATAAGAAAATGTTAATTTCAGAACCTGATATACGCTATTTTAACTAATTTCAACGCGCGTTGATAAAATTTCCAATTTTACGGGTAAATTTCCCGTGGGAGCTAAACGTCCCTGCCGACTGGTTTATAAACAATGGGCTTGAATTGATGTTCGTCATGGCGTGTTCATACGCAATACCGTTATACCTTCGCCGTCCCTTTAATATCTCCTATATCTACAAGCCGATTTTCACCAAAATCGTAGCAAATATGTCTCAAAGATAAATAACAGCTACTGAAATGGACAGGTGCACAGAGAACTTCTTTAGAGAAAATCAATCAAGGAATCTCTTAACGGAATTACCCCCCCCCCCCCCCCCTACTACTCGCCCTAATACTCCTCCTCCTGTACTACCGCAGGCTAAAGAAGGGATAAAAAAATTGGTTTCTGGTGTAGTTATCATACGGGGCGTGTGTGGACCGCTCACGCGCTCTGTTTCATATCAGTTACATGGCAGTTAACCACAAACCTGAACAAAACTGCACTGTGCAATCTTTATACGTGATCTAACCCATTACGCTCAACAGACCCTTTTTCCATATGGCCGTATATTGCTTATATTTCCTTCTGCTAATACACCATTTTGCTAATGATCACTTCCTGGTGAATTGCTGGTAGATCCAGTCCTTTATGGGGTCAAACAGCCATTTTAGGACGTAATTTAAAAGTGTAGTTTTGACCGTTTGCCCCGAAAAAGGACTGGATCTACCCAAAATTCACCAGGAACTAATCATCAGCAAAGTGGTGTATTGACTTCTTCTTTGTAGATTTCGTCCCATCCATATGTGGAAAATCAACAGAATGAAGACAATTTGAATAAGAATCTTTTGGGCAAGTGCTGCAAAGGTGGGTGCATTCACTAAAGAAACGTTTTGTCGAAATCCATTTATATGCCAGTTGTTTGAAATTTATGTGTTTAGCAGATCAGCTGATGGATAAGGAAAGTATTAAAGGGATCGTCCCACGAATTGGGGAACGTTTTATAACTCTGGCGGAAGCTAGTGCACTACTTTTAATTAATTACCGTGCCAACTGTCAGAGGCAAGTAGTCGGTTGGAGCACAAATGTGTCGAATCCTTCTTTTGGATTTGGCCGTCCGTCGCTCTGCTGAATGAAATACCACTGCTTTATTAGCCTGGGACCAGACTCCGCATCGGGTTAACGAGCGAAAAGAAGGAAAGAGACGAAAAAACCTCAGTTACCCCCACTGCGGAGCCTGGTCCGCAGGCTACTGCTTTATTTAGGTTCTATTAATCTGACTTTGTTTTGGTTAACTTTGTTTGACCAGATCTTTATAGACGCTCACATCTAATCAAAAAAAGGGTTTGATATGCAAATTGTTTTCCCCATTCAAATGTGAATAACAGCTTGGATTTCAATATCCTAAAGCCGTAAATTTTGGATGTTTTATATTTGCGCTTTCTTTTTTACCATTTCCATCTCACGCCTTTTTATTATTCCTTTTTTTTGTTCCCGTTTCCAAATTTTAACATTACTTTTTCTGATAAGGATCACCAAAGACGAGTTTGATATCATAGCGTTACATGTACATTCGTGCTTCTCGTTCTTGATTTTTCAGACAAATGTCGAGTTCCGCAGACATGTACATTATCAGGTTGGTGCAAATCCATTTCTTTTGTCATTTATCTTGCTTTCCTATCACGTACACATGTTATGTGACGGAATGTGCTCACCTGACAGGTATGAAACTAGGCAAGATTGGAGTTTCAAAAGACGGTAAGCTGAAATTCAGTGTCACCGATCAAGGTATAAGCTACGATTTGACATATTCGATCTATATTTTGCACATGGAACGAGTGCATACTTATGCATATGGCGCGTTGGTTTTAATGAAAGGTTTTAAGCTATTCAGAATAATGAGATCAAAGTATTTTCCTCTTTCACTCGAGAATCATGGATGGCTAAACAAATATCAAATGTAACCATTTGAAATAGTCATTGTATTGTAACCAACAAAGGTAGCTCTGGATGAAGCGTAAAACTCAGCTTAACTTAAAGTTTTCGACACCTCTGACATATTTTGATTACCGCTGATTATATTTTCAATTTGGTGCTCGCATAACGCTCTCAAATTGTCGACCTGTACATATTTATTTATTTATTTATATATATACATTATTTATACAGAAATTCCAGTTCAGCATAGCTGGTTTAAATGGAGATCTGTCCAAAATAATAAGAATAAATAATAAATTATAAAATGAGGACAAAAAAAAAAAAAGAAGTCAATTAAAGGGTTCATAAAGGTGAGAATTAACTGAGATGATTTAGATGTTGCTTGACTTTCAGCTTAAAACTAGTGAGAGACTGATCATGGCGTAAGTTATGAGGAAGAGTGTTCCAGGATTTGGCGGCATTGTACTTAAAAGATGTTTGAAATTTAGTTGTCTTGGCAAGAGGCAGGCGGATAAGGTCTTTATTTCTAGTGTTGTAGTTATGGATCTGCTCCGAGGAGTGGAAGTCGTCTAGTAAATAGGCTGGAGCCAGGCCATTGATGCACTTATAGATCTGTAAGCACTTGTGGTATTCTCTGCGGCATTGAAAGGATGGTCACTTCAGTGTTTGCTGTATATCAATATCGGTAGCCTTGCGACCCGCAATTCTGACACGCAGCTCGCTTGAGAAGACGGTCAACGTAGCTCTTATTTCCCTGTCGGCAACCATCCCACACACAGCAGCAGTAATCAAATAATGGTAAAACCATAGTATTAAACAGAGTAATGCATGCTTCTTTTGGGATGACTTTTCGGGCTCTACGTAGCATTCCAAGGCGGGACGAGATTTTGTTTCCGATGTGTTCAATTTGATCGTTCCATGTTAGGCATGGATCCAGAATCACACCCAGATATTTAAATTTGTAAGCCCTTTCAAGATCTTTTTCATTAACACTGACAGTAAATGACTGGACCGAGCTCAGTTTTTGGTGGGTTGCTATTAGCATAACTTTGATCTTCTAGTAATTTAACGTGAGATAGTTTTGGTTCAGCCATCCGACAACGTGGTTAAGGTCTTGGGACAGAGCAGCCTCAATAGCTTGCGCAGAACTGCTTTCAAAAAAAAAAAAAAAAAAAAACAGGGTGTCGTCAGCGTAAAGGTGAACTTTACCGTACTTTGTTACTGATGGTAGATCGTTAATGTATATAATGAACAATAAAGGTCCCAAGACAGACCCCTGGTGCACACCATAAAATATGGGTTCAGCGTCAGATTGAATACCATTGATGTTAACACTTTGGGTTCTCTTTGTAAGATACGCTTTCAACCAATTCACTGAAGACTTGCTTAGGCCAAAATCTGACAATTTCTTAAGTAGTAATTCGTGGTAGAGGATGTCAAAAGCCTTAGATAGATCCAGAAATGCCAGGCCTGTTAGTTTTCCTGTGTCAATATTGTGCAGAATAGTGTTTGTGATGTCGATTAGGATGGTTGGAGTAGAGTGAAGTGGACGGAAACCGGATTGATAAGTAGATAGGAGCTTGTGTTTTAGTAGGAAATTTTACATCATTTCATGAACTGCCTTTTCTTGAATTTTTGCAAAGACTGGCAGAACTGAGATTGAGCGATAATTGGAGGGATCAGATTTTGAACCACACTTGAACACTGGAGTTACGATGGCATGCTTCCAGCTTGCGGGAATAGACCCCTCATTTAACGATCTGTTCATAAGTAATGCTAGGAGCGTGCAAGTGCGCCGGCACCCTCTTTAAGAAGTCGTGCAGGGATATTTTGTAATCCAGTAGATTTGTTGCCTTCCAATTTCTTAAGTTCTTTAGCTACAAAGCTTTCACTAACTTGAGAAAGCTTGAAGTTGTATGAGGATCGATTTGCAGGTGCTCTGGGGGCTGGTAATACAGAAGTCATACGCTGTCTCAGTTTTGCAATAACAGTAGAAAAATAAATAGCATAGCTCTGCGAGATCTTCTCAGGTTCCTGAATAACACCGCTGTTTGTCTCAAGTGACTCAATAGTTTATATCCTAGGTTTGGTAGCTATGACGGATTTCAACGTTTTCCACAGTTTGGACGAGTCTTTCTTATTTTCTTCAATCAAGTTCGAGTAGTAATCTTGTTTCGCATTTCTAATGAGGCGTGTTTTTATAAGTCGCGGCTCTTTGTATTTAACCCAAGGCATTCTTCATCCATTCTTCATCCATTGTTAACCCATTCTACATTATCTGTTACAAAACTTGACAGACCAACGAGGATACGTACTTTCCATGCACCATCACAGTCTCCACTAAGTAACGCTTGCTTTTCTTCTTTTATTGTTTTGAGACTAACGTTTTATTCACGTGCGCATTGATTTCATCACAAAAGTAAAACATGTTCGATCTACGGTGACAAGAAGGGTTCTTAAGATGTTAAGATTGAATGTCGCTGAAGCTTGGGCAAAATTGAAAATGGTCCAAAAAACCTTCCTTGATACTTTGTTTGTAGTTATTCCTTGGGATGAAACTACTCACGGTGGAAAAATTGGAGTTTTGTTAGGAAAATATTTCAAAGAGCAACTTCTCAGTTAAAAATCTGCTTATATCATAGCAAACTTTCATCCTTCCTCTCAAGAAATATGTTATCAATTTTTCAGCAGTTGTGTTGAACAATACTAGATTCAGGACTAAATTTCTTTCTGCTATTTACCCCAAGTTTAAGTTCAGTTACAATACCTCGAAGATCTTTGATGCTCATTCTTAGAAAAATTTCCTCTGTTTTGGAATTAAGCTGGAACAGTCTTAACACAAGCGGAGCAATGCAGGTGTTGAGGTATGCCAACTTTTGCTGTCTGCGACGCTTTCTTCCCACCAAACTAAGTGGCCACGTGCCCCAAGGATGTTTAAAGGAAAATTGGAAGTGGAACCTTTATAGAAATCCATTGGACTATAATTTTGTTTGTCAAGAAAATAAGTACCAGCTTTGGGTGGGCACTTAAAATAGCATATCATATATCGTTTCTAATTTGTGTCAAACAGGTTATGTATCAGGCAATTCCAAAAGCGCCTATTCCCCACCCCGGGCGATCACCCGGGCATTTGACTCTTTTGGAAAATTTAAACAAATGCCGCTCTGCGTTTCAATTTTAGACGGTCAAATGCCCCACCGTCCAGGGACCACGCAGGGGGAGGGGCTGGGGAAAGCCCCCCCCCCCCCCCCCACACACTTTTGAACAGCAAAAAGCAAGTAATACCGAAACGTTTTACTGAAGGTATATAAGTTTCACCACACTATGTTAGTTTTAAACGCATTTCCAGCCATTTCAGAGGAATTTAATTTAAAATTTCTCCGCCGGAGCATGCCCCCGGAACCCCCTAGTTGACTCACGCTAACGCTTTAAAATAAAGGCCTCGTTTCTAATAAACGTTCCCCTAAGGTATAAAGTTTGTATTAGACGCTCCCCTCTAATAAAGGCCCTGTTTCTAATTGACGCACCCCAAGAATCGCCTAAGAAACCAAGGAAACGCTCCATAGAGTAAAATTATGCAATTTATTAAGTTTCTTGCTTGCTTGATCAGCAGTACAAGTGCATCTTGTTCAATCCCAAATTCAAAAGTACCTATAGCGCTCTTTTATCTTTTTAATTTCTGTATCAATGTGTTAGCACCTTTATTTTGGTCATCAAGGGGAGTGGCAGTATCATGCAAAGACTTTTTAAAGGCTTTATTGTTTCACAATAAACACCTGTCAAGCAGTTTTGATCACGATATACGGCTACGACGGGGTGGCAATATCATGCAAAGAACTTTGAAATCCAAAACATTAAAACATAGTCCAGAACAAATGCCCGTTCATCCCACGATTTTTCTTTATTACTCGGGCTGCGTAGAGCGCCCGAGGTTAAAACTACCGTCCGTTCTTCTTTTTATTCTACGTCGTCGAGTTTTATGCACAAAGCTCACTTCCGGCGTTTCTGCGCAAGCGCTAAGGCTAAAAATAACAACTCACAACATCATATGCCTGTTGTCATGTATCGCAAAACGTCGATTCACCTTGTGTCTTTGAAGTCCGAACAACTAATATGTTGAGAGAAGTGTCTATACGACTGTTTGCAAGTTCAACTGCGAGAAGAAAGCTTTTAACATGACGAAACTTAACTCCAGATGGACTGCCGTGTTTCCCCGTGTCCGCCTCAGTGACATGTACATTTTGTTGAATAGCTCAAGTATAGGATATCACACATTCCTGAGACAGTGACAGGTAGTTTATTTATTATTTTTCCACAATATCTCAATTTCTGGACATAAGTTTTTGAATGATAAGCGATTAGTTTTCACTTGTGTGACTTGAGACTGACCGCATAAACGTTCCTTTCTTATGTTTCAAATGACCCTGGATTGACGTATTTGTAAACAGTTTCACTCTGCTGATTATTTTTCTCCTCACATGTCAACGAGACCCATTAACGTTTATGCGAAAAACAAACAATTATCCATCGAAGCGAAAACAAGTGTGCTTAGTTTTTTCGGAATCGATACACTATTTTCATCGTATTACATTACGATGGGCCTCTGTGGCCTCTCTTTTGTTTTGTTTTGATTTGTTTTGTTTTGTTTTTTCGTTTCTCTTTTCCTTCTTCTTTTAGAAATATTTTTTACAAGTGTTATAATTATTGTTCTCAATGGTTGAGCTGTAAAGCAATTTTGTAATTTTAGAGGGATATATGTTGATAGGGTTCTAAAGAGACTCCAACACAAGCTATATATGTTGATAGAGTTCTAAAGAAATAGACTCCAACACAAGCTAAGCGCTATGCATCCGATGTAAGAAAGACAGCCTTCTCTCTATTCTTTTGTTAAGCGCTAAATTAGAGATGCAATACTGTGTTTTGCAAGCCCGAGTTTAGGCTAATTGTAGCCTCATGTTGACCTTTGTTTGTTTTCCCTATTAACTGATTACTGTGGGCATTTTGAAACGCATGACTAATTGGTGATCCAAGAGCACTTAACCAAAATTAGATAAGTTTGTAAGCCTGTTTAACGTAGGCTACTCCACACATTTGCCATCTTCAGGTAGGTTTACATATCGATAAAATCTCTGCCATCTTATTATGTTCTTAAAGTTCTGAATCACATCCAGCCAATTCTGGTTTTCTCGCTAGAACGCATTTCAGCGTTCAAACAGCATGAATAAAGCCTGAATTCCGTGCTAGAAAACGTTTTTGGATTCAATCGAAACCAGGCAGGTTAGACCGGATCATCCCTTTTTGTACAGTATGTTGCATTGAGTTTTTGCTGTAGATAACTCCACATCTGCTCTCCGAAGCTGATGATGACAGTGATACTGACCACCGCCATCAAATGAATTGCTGACCAAAGCTCGAGAGTCCCATCTACCCTCAACACTGACAGGGGTGGTTAAGGTGCCACCCCATAGTCTCGAGGGCGGGAACGCCCATTTTTGTCATGGTAGGCTAAGGCCTCAGCCTGCCTATCCCCAGTGCCCAAATTATTATCATATATATCATTATCATTATCATTATCATTATCATTATCATCATTATCATTATCATTGTCATTGTCATTGTCATTGTCATTGTCATTGTCATTATCATTATCATCATTATTATTATTATCATTCTTCTTATTATTATTATTATTACAAGTGAAACCGGAAATAACAATATATAATTATATATCCCATAAAAAGGTAGATATAAGACAAAGAAACAAAATGATGGTCGAAAAGGGTAACTTTTAATGCCATATATTACGGCGAGACATGACTAACCTTCTTCAGGGGCAACACTAAAGCAAAGTAAAAATGGAGAAAACGGTTACAATACAGAAATAGAAATAATAGACGTGTACTGAAGCGGCTACCAAAAAAGTGCATTCCCAAGGTGGCATTCCCAAGGTGGTAAGAACAATGATAAGTTGTGATGAATTTTCAATTTTGTTAGACTCTGCAACAAAGTTAAGACATAAGTAGATACTGCTACGTAAGGGTAGAACCAGAAGAAAAAAGTACAATCAGTTGAAGGTTCAGACCCCTGCCCCACCCATTCATGCACTACTGACTTATTATTTAGACCTTGTAGACATTGTTTCTCTCACTTAACTTCTCATGGTTTTGAAAGTTATTTGTTGCTGAGCCAGCAAGCCAGAGCTTACTAATAAATCAGAGCTTACTAATAAATGTAAAAAAAAAAAAAATGGTTGTATCGAAATTTGGGGGTTAAATGTTGTACAGACGGAAGATTGTATTCATATTTTTGTGGATATTTATTATGAGTGGGCTTGGATTGGATCGAGGCAAGTGTATTTGTACTTCTTTGGGAAAATAGTTGACAAATTTTCTTTTTTTTTACCTTTTTAGTTTTTGCATATTCATTCATTCATACCAGAAATCACAAGTGTTAGTTGAGAGAGAGAGAGAGAGAGAGAGAGAGAGAGAGAGAGAGAGAGAGAGAGAGAGAGAGAGAGAGAGAGAGAGAGAGAGAGAGAGAGAGAGAGATTGATTGATTCACTTTTATTTGAATACGGTAATTTCATAAGTTACATAACTTCTTTACATGAAAGCCGTATAGAAACAGAAGTAAATACTGTACAACTACACTAAAAATATGTACAAATAAAATATGGTAAAATGTAGTCAACAGTTTGCCTGCCTACTAGCCAGTTTTCTTTTAAAGATAGCTTTAGATTCGGACGCTTTTATGTCATTTGGTAATGAATTCCACAGCATTCCTCCTCTGTATGAGAAAGACCCCTTATAATATTCTGTTTTTGGAACGTGGTCCAATACAACATTATATTCCGCATTTCTTAGCATAGACTTATAAGGGTTGTTCCCACAGACATTCGAGAAAAGATCGCTTAAGTAACTAGGTACATTTCCATTAACTGTATCATACATTAATAGACTTAAGTGCTTTTGACGCCTTGAGGCAAGCTCTTCCCAGTTTAGTTGTTTTCGTATTTGTGCTGAACGAACGTCATAACCTTGAAAGGTTATTATGCGTGCAGCACGATTTTGTAATTTCTGGATCCTAGTGGCAAGTCCCTGGTCTAAATTGTCCCAAACAACGTCGCAGTAGTCGAACACAGGCTGGATAAGAGATTTGTAAATAATATTTAGAACATCTAATGGTACATAATCACGTGCCTGTTTTAGACCACTGATGGATCGATTGACTTTTGAACAAAGTTTGTCAACATGCTCGTTCCATTTAAGATTTTCATCTAAGTGAATTCCTAAATATTTTGTTGTTTGGACTCGTTTAACATGATTGTTGCCAATCTTAATTGGAAAGTCTCTTCCTAAGTTAGATAATTTGAAGGTAGTTGTTAAGAACATATACTCCGTTTTAGTGACATTTAAGCTTAACTTATTTGCAAGAAGCCAGTCCCTAACGCGAGTTAGGTCATTATTTACCTTGGCATATAGTTCAGCAGTGGATACAGAGGACGCATATATCGTGGTATCATCGGCATACATGTGTGCTTTGGTATGGAGAAGACATCCAGGGAGATCGTTGATATAAATTAAAAACAACAAAGGCCTAAAATTGAACCCTGTGGAACGCCACAACTTATCAACTGGGGCTTAGATACACAGCCCTCTACTACACACTGCTGTTGCCTATCTGATAGGTACGATGAAAACCAGTCGAGCGTTACACCCTTCAGACCATAGAGCTCAAGCTTTTTTAATAAAATATTATGTGAAACGGTATCAAAGGCTTTGGCAAGATCGAGAAGCACAATCAAATTGGTCATGCCTTTGTCAATGTTAAGATACCAATTATTTGTTAAATGTAACAGCGCTGTCACTGTAGAGTGAAGGGAACGAAATCCAGACTGGTTTTTTGTTAACAGGCCATTTGAATTTAAGTACCCGTATAGTTGATCGTAGACTACCCTTTCACAAATCTTAGAAATGGCTGGCAAGACAGATATTGGTCTATAGTTTTGTGCATCTGTGCGATCATCCTTTTTATACAAAGGAAATACTTTAGCCATTTTCCACTGTGAAGGAAAGAGGCCAGTATCTATGGATTTGTTTATGATACAGGTTAAAGAAGTGGCAATAATTGGGCCGGCTTCTTTTAGAAGCCGACATGAGATGTTATCAAGGCCAGTGGCCTTGTTCGGAGATAATTTACCTAATAACTTTAAAACTTCAGTGGCAGAGGTATGTTGTAAATTAAAAGTCGTGGAAACAGGCTTTATGTAAGAGTCAAAACTTGTATTACCACTAGGCAGTGTGGAGGCTAGGTTTGGACCGACAGATGTAAAATGGTCATTTAAAATCTCACACATTTCTGCGGGTTTTGTGAAGGAATTATCACCACTTTTTAGTTCACTTATTGAAGAGTTACTAGTGCACTTACGATATGTTAATTCATTGATTGTCCTCCATATTTCCTTCGGGTTACCCACATTTTGTTCCACTTCTGATTTGTAATAATTCGCTTTTGCCATTTTAATCTCATTATTTATTCTATTTCTTTCTTTTCTATATTTATCCCAGATAGATGGCTGTTTTGTTAATATAGCCTGCCTTTTCAGTCTGTTTCGACCTGTTATCAGCTCCCTCAGATCAGTAGTAATCCAAGGGGATTTTTTATTTCTTACTCGCCGCGTTCTTATGGGCGCATGAGCGTCAGCTATTTTTAAAAACATATTTTCCCAGATTTCAACCATTTCATCGGAAGTAGTGCAATTTCTTAGGCTATCCCAGGGCGCTGACTTTAGGTCTTCTCTGAAAGCACTTGCATTAAAGTTTTTAAAAGAACGAGTGGTCACATGCTTATGAGTGTTTTTAGATGAAATGGCAAACTTACGTACTGCATAGACCATACTATGGTCACTTAATCCCATATGCACCACTCCTGATTTTAAAATCCTTGAGGGTTCATTTGATAATATTATATCAATAAGTGTACTAGAATTTGGCGTAATTCTAGTAGGTTCATTGATTAATTGTTGAAACTGATAGGTCGAACTTAATTGCTTCAACTGAGACAGGTGCATGTTATTTCTATCCGATAGATAATTGCAATTTAAATCGCCTAAGATAATTTGTTCCTTAGATTCCATGTCAATAATGCGAACAATAGCTTCTAAAGCTTCAAAGAAGCCAACCGTACAGCTAGGGGGCCTGTAGGCCGCAGTTACGTTAAAAGCTTTACTATTAGGCTTTTTAATATCAACACTTAACATTTCAAACTCGTTATTGGGAATTATTTCATTTCTAAGGCAATAATTAATATTCGATCGAAGATAAATGCACACGCCGCCGCCATTACGGTTTCGATCCTTTCTTAGGATTGAATAGCCGTCAATATGAACCAAGTTGTCAGTTATTGTAGAATCGAGTCTAGTCTCATTAACAGCTAGCAAATCAAGACACTGATCAGCCATAATTAGTCGAAGCTCTTCAATATGCAGCGGGAGACTAGCAACATTAATACTCGCAATTTTGAAGCCCCTCACTTTCAAGGCAGAGGTCATATCATCATAACAATTTGGTTCACATTCAGGCAAAAAACTGTTGACTTCTTTAAATCAATAACAATTACTAATATGATTCAAAATATTCTTAGCAAGTGCTGCGCTACCTTTCTGATTTAGGTGCAGGCCACTACTGTTCAGCATGCTGCTTCCTATTTTGCTGTTGTCAATAAAACTTAAGTCACGGCCACTTACAAATGACTTGATAATCCTGTTCGTTTCGGTTACTTTGTCCCCCATGCTTGGCTCGTCTGTTCTATGGGTGAGGCCTGAAATGGTTACACTAGCTGTGGTATTCTGCGATATGTCTTCGCACAGATTTATAATATCTTCTGCGACTTCCCGAGGAGATCTGTTGCGAAGATCGTTCGTGCCAACATGTAGTATGATCTCACTTGGGTCGGTACGAACAGTTGGGATGGCATAGCTTTCCATATCGCTCACTGTAGCACCCGGGAAACACCTCATCTGAACTTTAGTGTTATTTTTTGACATTTTCCACCATTGTAATCCCTTCACAGTAGAATCGCCAAGAATAACTACCCGATTTTCTGAATCTTGTTGGTCAGATTGCCGATTGAAGCTTGTGCCGGGCCGTGAGTTACTTGATTCTAACAATGTATACTGCGGGCCGTGTTCCTGCTCTTTTTTCTCATCTTTTCTGTTGCCACTGCCTTTCTGGTTCTTCTTCTGGCTCTGGTTCTTTTTGCCGTTTTGATTGGTTTTCTTTGCAGGTCTAACAACAGGGATACTTGTTTGCGTGACTGCTTCTGATGGCGTGACAGCTTCTGTTATTGACCCAACAGCCGTAAAATTATATGCCTCATCTTGACTGAGTTTAAATCATTTCGTTGCAAAATTCTTATCGTTGAAATAAGAGTTGATTTTTCGCTTTCAAGGGTTCCTATCACTTCCTTCAGCTCGGCTAGATTATCTTTCGCGACTTTCAGTTGATTACGAAGTAGATTATTCTCTTCCTGTAATTTGAAATTCAAATTTTCAGTTTCAGCAGCACCAGCAGAAGATATGTTAATTTTCCCGCCATCATTCAAAATATACGAGATATCATTTTTCATCATCTTTATCTCCTCTTTTATTAGTTGTAAATCAGATTTTACCTTATCCTGACTTGTAGTAGTCAAAGCATCCGCCGGATCTAATTGTTCTATTGCATACGACTCAATATGTTCATCTGCTGCCGGAGCTTCGCTTTGCTGGCCGCCATTATTACTATTCCTTGCTTCATCTCCGTTGTCTTTAACGTTCAAAAAGTCGGAGAATGCCTTTGTCAAACTTGCACTGCCAGAACCTTGAATAATGATCTTCTTTGTAGTAGTGTACAATTTAATTGTGCAGTCCGCGGCCTTGAACGAGAGCATTTTGTGATGTTTATCTTCGTTCACCTCGGCTGAAGCAATCGCCGTGTTCTTCAAAATTTCCGACACCAAAATCTTGAGTGAGTCAACATTACTTGACCAAAGAAAGTAATTTAAAGTACTATCATATGATAAACAATCCTTTAGCGTAGAATTTTCCATCGTAGAACGTACTATTTTGAGCAAATAGTCCGATTTGTTTAAGAGTCGCTTTCAGCGTGTGTACACGCGAGAGAGAGAGAGAGAGAGAGAGAGAGAGAGAGAGAGAGAGAGAGAGAGAGAGAGAGAGAGAGAGAGAGAGAGAGAGAGAGAGAGAGAGAGAGAGAGAGAGAGAGAGAGAGAGAGAGAGAGAGAGAGAGAGAGAGAGAGAGAGAGAGAGAGAGAGAGAGAGAGAGATGCTCTGAAAACACGCCTACCGCTCTTGTTCTGACAGTTTTTTTAGTTCACGATAAAACAAAAATTAAATGTTTTGCAATTTTTTTCTTTGGTTAAATTACGAAGGAAGACATTGCCCGCTATGTTTGTCATCGAATCGTAGATTCTCCACACCTCGCGATTCACACGTCATTTTGTTTAACCAATCACAGAAAGTGAATCGACCTTCTGAAACGAAGCGACGGTTTGCTTGCGACAGCGCTGTAGCTGTGGTGAAAGTGGTATTTGCGGTCAAGTTTACAAAGTAATGGGAAATTTCTAGTCCGAAGCTTAACTACATTCAAAACGGTGAAATGATTTTGAAATTTGGTTCATCCTGTCTCATAAAACCTTAGACCAAGTCAGTGGATTAACGAGCACATGAACGCTGTGCGATACCTCGTTCGACTCTCTCGTTCCGCCACTTCGACTAGGTCACCTGAAGATGTGTTAGACTGTGAAAATATTTTTAACTGGCCACTCTGGGAAGAATTATATCAAGGCTTGATGGACGGCTTTTTGGATGTATCTAAAGCGTTGTGAAAGGGATTGTATTCGCGCCGCGACTGCATTCGACAACACATAAATTTTCCCTCTGTGCTTTGAGCATGACTAAAGACGAAGGATGTGCGATTTATGCAGTGGCCCGATGTAGCCTTTTCGACGATTGGAGAAGGTATTTACCGTTGCCCTTTTATTTAGTCGTTTTCTTAAAAAACTTACGGTCAACCGATAAGCCAGATAAGCGTTGTCTTTGTTTATGTGCCCAACTTTTGTATGGCTCGGCAAGATGTTAAGCCTACTCTCAAATTTGGTTTTCAAGTTTATCGCCAGTTTGTTTGTGAAGAAGGCTTTCAGGATTTCTGTGTTGGACCCATTCTTATAGCAAATTACATTTTAAATTCCCCTCAATTTAAAAAATAGATTCAAATGAAATTTACCGTAAGCTTAAGCTTCTAATTTAAACATTCATTTGTTGTAAAAAGGTTTTTCCTCAGACTACCATTGTAAATAGGTGCCACAAACCAGAAGCGTAACACTTTGTAAAACTGCGAAATCTATTAAAACAATTATTTGCTAATCTTTCTTTGTTTTTGTTTTTTTTCGACTAGTTCTTGGTCGGTTTTGACATAAACTTAGCGTCTTGACGTCTTTAGAGTTATTAAGCTTAGGTACTTTCCGCGTTTAGCGCGAACGTACACGAACTCGCACAAACAGCCGTGATTTTAAAACTTTTCTCTGTTTCTGCTGAATCTTTGACATACAATTTTTAGCTTTATAAAATTGAATTAAATTATGTGAACCCCCATGCATTACAACCTCTGTGAAAACGTTTTTTGTAGTACAGTAATTTTTCAGATACAACAAAATGTTTCGCCACTCAAATTAAACTTATGCGTCGGAATCGTGTAATTCATTAGGGTAATCCATTTGAAAGCACGAACTGTTCCAGTATTTGTTTATGCGCAACTATTTTTCTTAGGCCAATACTTTAAATAATGGCTTTATTGTACACTTTGTTATAATTGTAATAGGGAATTTAGTTCATGGACAGTATAAAATAAAGTTTTGATGTCTGTGCGAATGAAGGTAACGTTTTAAGTTCCGGTTGAAAATAAAGTAATCATTTATTCCGTCACTGTTTAAGATAAGACTTACTTTTTTAACCTTCAAATATCGTATTTTGTAAAATTACTGAGCTTGCATCGGTTGCCTTAAGCAACTTAAATTGTTTCATTTAATGTTAACATTAATTTGATTTCATTCGCATTGCTGCAACTTCTAGTTTAAGTTTTATAATTTCAAGAATTAAACAATACTTTTTAGGTGGGAAGTGCATTGAAGTGTACCACAAACGCGCTTTTTTTTGTTTTGTTTTTTAACAAACAGCAACAACTATCTGTATCAACTTACCTTCTCAAGTATACATTGTCCCTGAGCAGACAGCAGCCATAAAAAAAATAATAATAATAATTAAAAAAGTCGTCAAAAGTTCCGTTTAAAGAAAATGCAAGTCCAGTCCTTGGAATTTTTTTTCTAGCTAACCTTTTGTGGCGCGGCGTCAAGTGAACAAAAAGCGCGCGAAAGTATAGCCTCGTTTTCGTTCTTTTCTCCAGGCCCTCTCCTCTGAAAAAATGTTAAACATCGATCCTCGCCAAAAGCAATTGAAATTAGAAGAAACTGACAATGCCATCATAAAGAGCATACTCTCAAGCCTTAGGCAAAATTTTCTTTTATTCCTACCTCAAATGGTCGTTGAGCAGGAAGCTGACAAACTTTTCAGTTAGATTTTCTACTGCCGCACTTTTTTAGCAAAAAGTAATCATGGCTATTTTTTAAAACACTATTCATTAAACTACAACTTCGCTTAAAAATATTCTTGGAGAAAGGTTCTAGTAAACTTTTAGAGCGAATATTAAACTTCGCTCCGTTCTGGTCACGTGACCGATGACGTCACAGCATTAAAAATGACAAAAATGTATATTTCATAAAAATATCTACCAATATCGAAATTTTTGTTTCCTCGCGTTTAATGCAACGCGAGATAGCACTTGTACCCAGACTCCCACTTTTTGAAAATTGTATATACCTCCCTTAATATTTATATTTTGTTCGGTACCCGGGCAGTCCGAAATGGTTCACACCATTGTGCTTCAAACCACGTTGACTGCTTTTTCAAAAACAAAATAATTTCGTCACAGTGAGCAAAAACGCAAATTCACGTGACCAATGACGTCATCGCCCTTAGTCTTGTACAATAATTAGTTTATGGTAAGACTTATTTCTAGACAACGTGGGGGTCTTGCTGCCCTCAAACTGACCAAGTTATTTGGGATTGACGATTTTCCAGCTGCAAAGGATTCTGGGAAGGTTCTTATTATAATTATATATTGTTATTTAATTACTATTACTATTATAGAAGGTGAAGTGAAGGCAAAACCCAAATTTTCTCGCTGATGGGTTACTATATTTTCTTACCTATGGTGTTCAGTTGAACTGCCTAAATTTCACAGGTCAGAGCTAAGCTCTTTTCCAAGTCGTTTCACTGATTACCATTTTATACTTTCTTTCTTTACAGTAGAGTCCGCACCTGCTGCAACATCAGGTAAATGTCTATTAAGTGTGCTACTATAGTGCCCAATTGATTCTGGACGAAATAGAGGTCTCTTTTTACCGAAGTGATTCATTATCTTTCTTGTTTTTACGTAAGTGACTCTAAACATTTGCGAACTTCAGGTAAGTTTTCATATCGAAAAAATCTCTGCCATCTTGTTATGTTCTTAAAGTTCTGGTTTTTGGTTCTGGTTTTCTCGCTAGAACGCATTTCAGGGTTCAAACAGCATGAATAAAGCCTGAATTCCGTGCTAGAAAACGTTTTAGGATTCAAACGGAACCAGGCAGGTTAGACCGGATCATCCCTTTCTGTACAGTATGTTGCATTGAGTTTTTGCTGTGGGTAACTCCACATCTGCTCTCCGAAGCTGATGATGACAGTGATACTGACCACCGCCATCAAATGAATTGCTGACCAAAGCTCGAGAGTCCCATCTACCCTCAACCCTGACAGGGGTGGTTAAGGTGCCACCCCATAGTCTCGAGGGCGGGAACGTCCATTTTTGTCATGGTAGGCTAAGGCCTCAGCCTGCCCTATCCCCAGTGCCCAAATTATTGTTATTATCATTATCATTATCATTATCATTATCATTATCATTATCATTATCATTATCATTATCATTATCATTGTCATTGTCATTGTCATTATCATTGTCATTGTCATTGTCATTGTCATTGTCATTGTTATTGTCTTTATCATTATCATTATCATTATCATTATAATCATTATTATTATTATCATTATTATTATGATTAGTATTATAGAAGGTGAAGGGAAAGCAAAACCCAAATTTTCTCGCTGATGGGTTACTATATTTTCTTACCTATGGTGTTCAGTTGAACTGCCTAAATTTCACAGGTCAGAGCTAAGCTCTTTTCCAAGTCGTTTCACTGATTACCATTTTATACTTTCTTTCTTTACAGTAGAGTCCACACCTGCTGCAACATCAGGTAAATGTCTAATAAGTGTGCTACTATAGTGCCCAATTGATTCTGGACGAAATAGAGTTCTCTTTTTACCGAAGTGATTCATTGTCTTTCTTGTTTTTACGTAAGTGACTCTAAACATTTGCAAACTTCAGGTATGTTTACATATCGAAAAAATCTCTGCCATCTTATCATGTTCTTAAAGTTCTGAATCATATCCAGACAATTCTTGTCTTGCTCGTCACGCAAATATCACGCATATAAAAAATAAAATCGCTTAGTATTAGGAGATGAGAAAACGTTTGGTCAAAACAGCGATTCTGCACTGGCCTGTAGCTTAATGGTTGTTCCTCTGACTTCTTACTTAAAAACGTTTTACTCCTCGTTTTGCGTAGGAAAACGCAACTTATTCGTGACGTCGTTTGCCATGAAGTCCATTATTACTTGAAAGTCACCGTTAGCACTCCTTTAGTGCTATGACTGATAGTCGGCTCCTTAAAATAACGCCTCACTTGAGAATGATACTAACACCTTTAATTTTCTTCTTTAAATTTGCTTTACAGGCCCTGAGAAAGCCAACTATGTTGTTGTATCCATTGTTGTTATGTTTGTGACCTTGTTATTAATTGGTGTAGCAGCGTACGTATACCGAAAAAAGAAAGAGTGGAAACCTTTCGTCCTTTATACAGGTTTGTTTCACAACGCGCTAAATATTATTTGGCTGTTGGAATAAGGTCTTTGTTTGAAGAATTAGATGTAATGGTAATACTTCATCGAATATTTGACTGCAATGCTTAAATTTTACTTTTGTTTTGTTTTTGTTTTTCGTTTTTTTTTTTTTTTTTGGTTTTTGTTTTGTTTGTTTGTTTGTTTTTTTTTTTGCTTTAGAATCTACCGCCGAATTCGATGCATTCATCATCTACAGTTCCTTTGACGAGCAATTTGTCAGTGAAATTCTGCTGCCAACCCTTGAGACGAAATATGGCTTGAAGTGTTGCATTCATTACAGAGACTTTAAGCCTGGGGTTCCTTTTAGAGATAACATGGTCGAAAGTGTTTACAAGAGCAGGAAAACGATTGCTGTCATGTCTCACAACTTTTTCAGTAGCAAATATTGCAGTGGTGAATTGGATATTGCTCTTCATTGTTCTTTGAAAAGAAAAGATGATAGCGTGGTTGTAATTAAAGTTGATGATGTTGACAGAAACAAACTTCCTAAGGCACTGAAATGTAGGAGCTATATTGACTATACTAAGTCGAAGGAAAAGGAAACGTGGGAGGATAAGATGATAAAATGCTTAAAAACCCCAGAATTTTAATACGAAGTTTAAGTTTGTGTAAGGAATTGCAGTGGAATTCTAGAAACGTACTAAGTTTCAATTCAATAATATTGATCATTTCTGAACATGCGATACATGTACTTATCAATGTGAAAACCACATCAGGTGATCGCTTAGTAAAAACGAAAATTGTAGCCGTTATCGTTGCTCTGACCTTTGTCGGAGACTTCGTAACTTGATCAGGACAAAGTTTTCATTTTCTTAAGTTAACATCATTGATTGATGTAACCTTAAATGAACTTTCATTGATTATCACTCAACAACAACCAATAAGAGATAAGCTTAGATATTCGATTACGCATAACTTCAACATATAACTCTAGGGTTCCTTGTTATCTTTGGCAGAGTAGTTTTACACCCCCGTTGTAAGACGAATACGAGAGATCTTGATTAAACACTTAGTTAAACTCAGTCGAGTCTACTGACAGTTAATTTTCTCAGCTTCTAATCGATAGGTCCGATTAGTCGAGAGTTCGATTGGTTATAACCCCTTGAAAGCGGGACAAGTCTTACAAAACCTTTGGTCTGTGAAATGTTTCTTAGATCTACAATGAGGGCAAAAGCGTCTCATTGAAAGGACGTATGTCAATGAGGCGGTGAAAAATCGGTTCTATTGTCTCTATTGTCTCTAACAAAGAAAGAATAGTGTGCGGTGTCCCTCAAGGTTCTGTACTTGGTCCACTTCTTTTCTTACTTTACGTCAATGACATGCACTGCTCCTCCAAAAAGTTTGATTTTTATTATTTATTTGCTGATGATACTAACTTGCTATATGCCGATAAAGATCTAAACAAACTCGAGATTGAAGAATTATTAAAGTTGTGTGAATGGTTGAATGCTAACAAATTATCTCTTAACGCATCTAAATCTAATTTCGTTATTTCTCATCCTTATCAACGTAAGCTAGACCGTGAAGTAGACCTTACAATATTTGACAATAGCTTGGAGCAGTGGCTTCATAGTTCAGTTGGTTAGAGCATCGCACCGGTAATCGCGAGGTCACGGGTTCAAACCCCGTTGAAGTCCTGAATTTTTTTCAGGCTTCTTTTCGCAATTGCATCAATTACGTTCACAACTGCGGGGATCATTCTTCATTTGATTTCCTTTCCGCAGTTCATGTATGATTTATTTCATATATCATTCACACTCATTTCTTTCACGGGAACATATGAACCTACAATTGACCTGCTCTCAACGTCAGTGGCTTCATAGCTCAGTTCGTTAGAGCATCGCACCGGTAATCGCGAGATCACGGGTTCAAACCCCGTTGAAGTCCTAAATTTTTTTCAGGCTTCTTTTCGCAATTGCATAAATTGCGTTCAAAACTGCGAGGATCATTCTTCATTTGATAATAACTTGGAGCAGTTGGTATCTCTTGAACGTAAGACATATGTGAAATACTTAGGAGTTCTAATTGACGGTAATCTCTCCTGGAAGCACCATATTAAGAGCGGATGTCTGTAAATATCGACCAGAGGTAGGAATTATGAAAATTTCGGAAAATCCGAAAAAAATTCTGTGGACTACCCTAGGTATTCTATTAATGAAAATATAAATTTTTCTTTCATCGGATGAATATTTTGGTCATATGGATGGTGTCAAGTTCGGGCGCTTTATAACCTCTGGCAGGTCGCTTTTTCGAGGTTCTAGACCGGGCTACGGAAAGAGCTCGATTTGAATCTAATTGAAATATTATTCAAGCCATTCAAGAGGTTTGAACACGCATTTTGAGTGGTCGTTCCCTTGAATTGGTTGCGACTAGAATATTTTACAGATTTTTAAATATTTACAAAATTTTGAGGATTTCGCTGGAGGAAAATTTTGTCGAAATTCGAAAGCCAAAAATCACACCCGGTACCTAATTTCAAACAACAAAAACCATTCTACATTAAAAAGCAATCTAAAGGCTTTCAAAACATGTTTTTGAAACTTTGGGCACCGTACGAAATGAATTTTTGGGAACGCGAAATTCACGGAGCACTTGAGTGAAATTTGACCTTTCTGACTTGACAGTTTTGAGGTTCGGCGCGACACAAATCAATACTCAACAAATATTTCAGCCAAAATAAGTATAATTTAGGCAATCTCAAGTCTTACAGTCATATATACATGCTTCACAGACATTGAATGCAAAATTTCCAACAATTTTCAGCCGAAAAGAACTCATATCCCAGCTTTTAGGTACTAAACTTGCCTCGCCAAATAAATGTGAACATGCACTGGGCCAAGTTCTTATCACTCAAAGCCAATAGTTCAAAATCTACACCAAATATCTATCCTGTGTAGTATATAATCAGGTGCACGATATGTTTGTTTGTACCTTTTTTCTTTGTTCGTCCTCATTTCCGCAAATACTGCCAGCGAAAATCGACGTGTCACGAGTCTTGTGGAGGTGCTGTTGCTTGATTCGAGATTGTATTGCATAACATAACAAACGGAGATCGGACCCAGGACCCAGGACACAGGCACTTCGTCTGCATTAGCTTGTTAGGAAAAATGAATTCTAGAGTGAGGAAAAAAAAAATTGCAAATCACAAAACACTGATAAAGCCGGTTACAGACGAGCAAGTTTTCCTTGACAAGTTTTGACTTGACAAATTTTATTTGCTGGTGTGTAAAGAAAAACTTGTCAAGTTTTTCCTTGACAAGTGCACTTGTTCAAAAACAAGCATGCTAGTTTTTGAACAAGTGCACTTGTCAAGGAAAAACTTGAAACATCGGAGAACTTGCTCGTCTGTACGGGTCAACAAGGAAAACTTGTCAAAAAAATTGCCGTCCGCTGTGTAATTGAATTGCTGGCTACAGTGAATATTTGTCAAAGAAAATTTGTTCATTCGTTCACACCAGCAAATAAAAGTTGTGAAGGCAAAACTTGCCAAAGAAAACTTGTCGTTCATAAACATGAGTAAATAAAAATTGTCAATGACACTTGTCAAGGAAAACTTGCTCGTCTGTAACCGGCTTAACCTGAACTCGGCAGACTACCCCTGCTCACTTGTCTGATGCCTTTTTTCTTGCAGTACAGTAGTCTTTATAGATCGTTTTCACCGTCACGCAAAAAAACTTGGCGTACAAGAATAAATTCCGAAACCGTTCCATGAAAAAAGCCAAGAAAATGAGATGCGACGAAAGACTAGCAAATGAGCAATTTCACAAGCCTCAGATCTGTCTGGCACACCGTTTCTGAGTTATCTGCCCAAACTTTTTTTCACGCAACTTTAAAGAGCTTTATAATTGTATGCAGACGCCATATACACTGAAGTAAGTACATGTACAAGTAAGGTACCCAAAATCAACCAATGCAGTGTACATTAACTTATGCGATAAAGCGATTTTCGTTTTGTTTTTGAGCTACTATACATATACATATTCGAATTCTTGAAATGTTTTAACTGCTGAAAATCATAAGGGACCTATCTTGGTCACGCACTATGAAAATTTCCGTTCTTTAAAAACTAAAGACGCTAAGTAACTGGAAACTCGAGAAAATAATTATTTGTAAGTTATCTTCAACCTGATGTAAATAAAAACTCAGAAAACCTTGCTATTTTGATTTTAGAATTTGATGACGTCACGGTAGGAAAGTAAACCACGCCCTGACTCGTAGCACTAATTCGAACTGTAACTTTTGCCGACAGCGCCATCCGATACCAGAATCCTGGCGGTGCTTCGGGCAAATCGACATTTCAAAGCTCGAGTCATGAAATTAAAATATACCTGGAATAAAAATGAAAATTAACATAATGGGAACTGTAATTTAGGTATATCAGGAGCGCATGGGTCTATTCATCACCCGACTGAGGAAATATTGCAGGAATCGCTTAGGGACTAGGGTAACACTTATCTTCTTTCCGGTGCAGTCGATGTCCGCCTTCGCATTCCAAGACGCGAGAAACAATAGCAAAATACATTCCAAAGGGTGAGTTTTTTTTTTTTTTTTTTTTTTTTTTATCATAGAGGGGAGCAGATGCTTATTGCTTTGATAGGTGATCATTCACAGCACGAATTTTGCCAGCAAAGGAAGTAAAGGTAAAATTTATGGGCAAAATGTTATAATCAAACGATATATTTTCAGTCCCAAGTTTATTCACAATCCTCAAGACATGCTCAAGGATCCAGCCTTGTTTTATTTCCAGCTCCTTTGGGAATAAGTGCAAAGTGTGCTGGTTCCCACAGCATGTTATCAAATCTATTTTTATTCGCAGGCTACCTTGTCTTACTGGGGACTACCGTAGAAGTACGAAGTCCCTTATTCTTAAACAGCAAAATAATCCTTGTGAACAGTTCTCAGAATACAGAATATCAGCCCCTTGAGCCTAAAAGTTGACTTTTTTTTTAGAACTAAGTTCTGGTTGTATGATGTGTAGAACTTGGGTATGGAACTGAAGAAAACATAAAACCGGGTCGGGTAAAAGATTTTTCTTCAATCCTACAGCGTATACCTTCATCTCAGTATGCTGTGGGGACTGGCCATTAATTATTTCAGAGGAAGAGTGCAAAAAATAAAATAAAACTGAATTTCTCGGGAATGTGCATGGATATTCCTTATCTTGGCCAATCAGCAAGCACTTTATAATTCCTAATTGCTCTTTCACTTGATAAAATATCAAAAAGATCAGACTGAGAGCAAGGAAATCGCGTGTTGAGTGCTATTCATTAGCTCTAGCTTGCAGAAAAGCGTTACACGCTTTTGACACCCGTTGATTAATAAATCAAGTTATGAGGCAATAGGTAAACCTATTTATTTTTACCTGCCTTGCAACTCCGGTGCGCGCTTGCACAACACCATAGTACAGTTTATTAAACACGAGAGTAAAAAGGTGTGTCTCAACCTTACCAACCCTCGCTAATATCAGCTCTGCTTCCGTCTTCAAACCACAGTTATCAATACTGACTTGTAGGGTGTCTGTGAAGTGGAGCTCAATTGACCGGTTGCAGTCTCTGATACGCACGTACTCAGTGTGCCTGGGTATTTGGTACTTGAACCGCACTTTCCCCCAACCAACGCTCCATATTCGCATGCTGTATCGTCCACATTAGCGGGCAGGTGTGTTCTAGCTGGCAATGAAGCTTTCTTATTTTCAATGGTAGAGAAAACTATATACTACGAAACTACGCTACCAAAATGGATGCCGCAACACAAGATTAGACTGTATTGGGACGTTGTTATTTGTGCGCATGCTTTATACAATGAGGTGTTAAAAAAGTATTGCACAACGTATTAGGTTATCTCCTCATCTGATAGAGAATCAGGACAAATAAAAAAGTGCTTAATTAAAACAAACAAAAAGAACAAATTATTTACATTGCACCAGTGCATTGTTTGACACGTTGGAGGACCAGGAATCTGTAATCAGGGTACAACGGCAACGTATGAAAATTTGAGCTTAAGCTCATTCCATTGGCGCAACTATAACATGTAGATCAGTGATCGAATTTTTTTCACAACCCGGAAATAAAACTGAAGTAGCCGGATCTCCTTGCGTTTCATGTTACGGACAGCACAATCTCGACTCACGCAATAGCTGTTTCACGAGACGCGTCACACGTCCACGAGCGTGCGGGGATTTCGCTGTAGTTTTTAGATCTTTTTGCAGAAATGAAGACGAACAAGGAGAAAAGGGACAAAAAAACATATCGTGCACCTGATTATATACTAAGCAGAATACATATATGGTGTAGATTGTGAACTATTGGCTTTGAGTGATAAGAACATGACCCAGTGCATGTTCACATATGTTTAGCGAGGCAAGTTTAGTGCTTAAAAGCTGGGATATGCCGGAGTACTTCTCGGCTGAAAATTGTTGTAAATTTTGTATTCAATGTCTATGAAGCATGTATGTATAACTGTAAGACTTGAGATTGCCTAAATTACACTTATTTTTGCTGAAATATTTGTTTGAGTATTGATTTGTGTCACGCCGAACCTCAAAACTGTCAAATTTCACTCAAGTGCTACGTGAATTTCGCGTTCCCAAACATTCAATTCATATGTTGTCCAAGGTTTCAAAAAGATATTTTGAAAGCTTTGAGATTGCTTTTTAATGTAGAATGGTTTTTATTGTTTGAAATTAGGTACCGGGTGTGAATTTTGGCCTTCGAATTTCGACAGAATTTTCCTCCCGCGAAATCCTCAAAATTTTGTAAATATTCAAAACTCTGTAAAATATTCTAGTCGCAATCAATTCAAGGGCACGACCACTCAAAATGCGTGTTCAAACCTCTTGAATGTGATAAGAAGCTTTGTGGCTTGAATAATATTTCAATTAGATTCAAATCGAGCTCTTTCCGTAGCCCGGTTTAGGGCCTCGAAAAAGCGATCTGGCAGAAAGCGTTACAAACTAAATTTCGGAAAATTCAGAGCAATTACTTAGATACAAGAGAAAAATCGCTTATTTTAACAAATAAAATTGCTATATCAGTCGGAATCATTAATTTGAACCAAGGAATGTTTGAAGTTTCAACGGAAAACATTAAAGATTTGGCAGAAAAGTACACTTACATTTTGCACGGAATTTGAAAATCGCGCCTTTGTACAGGAGTGAATTTTATTTATTAACTCGGAATCTTAAAATCGTGCTAAAATTTTGAAGAAGGAATTCATATTTTACTCGGAAGCGCAAATTTTCGCAGCACAAATCAATGGTTTCACTTAATACATATTTTCCTAATTTTGGAACCGCTTAAAAACCAATTGACTCTTCCGAATTTCGGAAGCCCGTAATAACGCCAAGACGTTTCCGAATTTCGGAAGCCCCTAATATAACACCAAGAGGTTTCCGAATTTCGGAAGCCCCTACCAACACCAAGAGGTTTCCGAATTTCGGAACCCACTAACAACATCAAGACGTTTCCGAATTTCGGAAGCCCCTAATAACGCCAAGACATTTCCGAATTTCCGAAGCCCTTACCAACAGCAAGCCGTTTCCGAATTTCGGAAGCCCTTGCCAACACCAAGCCGTTTCCGAATTTCGGAAGCCCTTACCTGCACCAAGACGTTTCCGAATTTCGGAAGCCCCTAATAACGCCAAGACGTTTCCGAATTTCGGAAGCCCTTACCAACACCATGATGTTTCCGAATTTCGGAAGCCCTTACAAACACCGAGCCGTTTCCGAATTTCGGAAGCCCCTACCTGCACCAAGACGTTTCCGAATTTCGGAAACCCCTAATAACGCCAAGACGTTTCCGAATTTCGGAAGCCCTTACCAACACCAAGCCGTTTCCAAATTTCGGAAGCCCCTACCTGCACCGAGACGTTTCCGAATTTCGGAAACCCCTAATAACGCCAAGACGTTTCCGAATTTCGGGAGCCCCTACTAACACCAAGACCTTTCCGAATTTCGGAAACCCCTACCAACACCAAGACGTTTCAGAATTTCGGAACCCACTAACAACGCCAAGACGTTTCCGAATTTCGGAAGCCCCTAATAACGCCAATCGGAAGCCCCAGTACCAACACCAAGACTGGTTTCAGAATTTCGGAACCCGGACTATGAGTTCCCCAAATATGTTACAGAGTATTTATCCTCCGGTTATGATCGGAAGAAATGGATTTGGTGCTGAAAATATATCTGAAAATAAAATCAAATACCAACGGCTCGAAATTTACTCGAAAGTTGATGTAAACGGGATTCCAGATCCCGAATGAAGGTACACACGAAAAATGTCAAAAGACTGCTGAATTAACGTATTTCGACACCTTCAGCTACCGTATTTATTAACTGCTCACGGAAATGTTTTTTGGAAATTTTCTTTTGCTAATTGCTACATTAATTATTCGTCTAAAGAGCAAAACTTAAATGTTGAAAATTTTTATCCCCGAGCGTTTACAGTAACCTGAACTTACGCCTCATTTCACACACGCACGATTGTTCGTTGAACTGAAAAGAATACCATGTAAAAATCTAGCCTAGACAACCAAAGTTATAAAAAAGGGAAATTTCACATACAAGCAAATGTTAATACTCACTAGAGGTCGCGGTCTTGTCAAATACTTCAATTTCGGGTTCCGAGTCTGAACTGACAAAGATCGTTCGTGTCTTGAGGAGCAGAAGCAGTTTCCTTGATTTAGCCTGCGAGCAAGCTCTCCCAGGGCTAGGGGGTGGGGGAGGAAAGGAGAGAAGGAGAGCTTGCACTCGTGTCTCATAAATTTGAATTTCTGCGTCCAAAAATTGGACGCAAAATGCTGATTGGCTGATTTGACCGGGTGATGACGTGATCTATCATCATCTGCGTGGTTTGAGTTTGTTTGGTGTTTGTCCGGAAAAGGCGAGACATTTGTATTCGCGAAGCGAAAAATTCTCCAAATATATGAACTGTCCGTCAGATTTGAAGCCAGAACAGCGTCTAGCAGTCGACAGCTTACTTCAGAGCAAAGATGTTCTCGCTGTTTTGCCTACACGATTTGACAAAAGTATCAGTGCGCGCCGCTGCGATCTAAAATAATTGGTCGCAGACAGTATTGGTTGTTTTCCCACTTCAAAGCGTTATCGACGACCAGGTCGCCGAAGTCCGAAGTATGGGGATGCCTGTTGCGATCTTTCTTTTGACCGGGGCTTCTATCTGGCGTAGTTGCCGAGGTTGACAAAGTTCGCTTCATCCTTGGTCCGACATCCGAGACTTCAACTTCATTCTCCGGCTCAGCAAACTTTGGGTTTACCACGTTCAATATGGCCGCAATAAAGCCGAGACCTTCGCTGGTTTTTCGTATTTTTGTAGCTCACGGCAGGCAGAAACTGAGGAGTTTTTTTTTCCGCGGCAATTCCCGTCTTTTGCATTGCGTGTGCCAAAGTTGTTCCTTCGTGTTCTTTCCAGTTCGACGGAAGAAACAAATTTCCGGTTTGCGCTGATTGCTCAAATTCTGACAGCTCAGACAGCCGGAAACCATAGGGAGCATTAAGGGCGGAATTCAAATCGCAGAGTGATCGTCGCCGCCCCCCCCCCCCCCCCCCTTATCCCCCGAGAGAGCTTGCTCGCAGGCTATCCCTGATTGGAATACTATGACATAAATTAGTGCAAGAACTCGAACACGTATCATCAAAACTATCGTCTGAAATATTTCAAGCGAAGCAGTGGAGACATCAGGAATGTTTGATGGGCTATTCGACAATTCCATTTCGAACAACGACACGAACACCCGCGTCTCATTGCGTCGGTAACACCTTTTAGATTAAATTTGTGGGCAAAGAATAGGTTATTGTTCACTTTATCGGAAATGAAAGATTAGAAGCCGGCTTCCAAGCATAGTTCTGTCACCTTGAACGACTCTGGGAAGAATTTTTTTTTCTAACACCACAAGTCGAACATATATCTACCAACTACGGGACAGACAAGGGACGTTATATACTCTATAACCTTGCCGTATCACTGACGGTACCAACTATCAACTAACTTTAGGTTAGTGCAATTTTTGAAATGACCGCGTTGATTGCAACTTGACAATAACAAAACCGACCACTGAATCTAGATCAAAGGGATGAGCTGTGTTTGTTGCAACTGACAACTACAACCCAGTAGATTTCGAAACCAGATTTTTATCTGGAAACTTTGAAGCGTCAGCGCCCCTTATTTTAAGTCTGGTTTGTCATCTGCTACAGAAAAAATCTATGCAAAAAAATCAGTTGAACAAAGAATTTTGTTTCTTTGCTGTTTCTTAATGCCGCTTTTTCACACCTCTTCTAAACAAATATGAACCGTGAGAAAACATGCTAAGAAAATAGTCACGTAGCTCACTGTCATCTTGGAATAAGTGAGATCAGCACATAAGAGCTCTGTTAGTTAATCACTAGCCTTGCTTTAGTAAGCAGTGTTTCAGTTCCTGATAACAACATCGTCCCAAGCAGCGAAGTTGTGGTTCATTACGGGTTGTTGACGGTAAAGCGAAGATTCTCGGAAATGGCCTTGCTTTGAAAAGTTCGAAAGGACTAGAGTATTGATGTTTACTGGATGTAAGCGCGCCGTCGGCCTATAAAAAAGGAAAGAATAATCCAGGTAAGGAACTTTCTCTTCAGTGGTTGCATGGAACGTAAAATGCCTTGTTTCGCCTTTATTCATACAATCGTCTAGATTGTTCGGCCATCGCTTTCCTAAAACTTCAACTTCAACTTTATTTTACACTGTTTAAATGACCTCAATTAAATCACTTAAACATGCAAACAGATTTTACAGAAGCCGTTGGCTGTGTTTGTATATTAATGTGATATATGTTAGTCAGTTCTCGTTTGATGCAGGTGTTGCCATTTTTTTAGGAAATGGGATGCTAGCAGACTTGAAGGTGAGGAGGAACAGCATCTTCGTTGGGCAAACAGGAAGGAGAAAAAGTAAATTTGTTGCAAATCTCAGAGAGAAAGCTGGTTCGTCCGAAGGCGCTCAGTCAGTTGGGAGCAGGTCAATTATGGGTTGAATTATGGGTTACCCATATTTGACCTGCTCCCAACGTCAGTGGCTTCATAGCTCAGTTGGTTAGAGCATCCCACCGGTAATCGCGAGGTCACGGGTTCAAACCCCGTTGAAGTCCTGAAATTTTTTCAGGCTTCTTTTCGCAATTGCATTAATTGCGTTCACAACTGCGAGGATCATTCTTCATTTGATTTGAGTTATTAAACTAGTAAATATTTTTTCGTTAGATCTTGTTCTAAATTTCATTTCATGTTGTAACGTGCAATGAAACGCGTTTCTTTCACTGGTTTGTAAAGACTGTGCTAATCGTAGAACAAGTGTTGAGAGGATCCGCAATTCGGACAACCTTTCGTGTTGGATAGAACCGATTGTTTTTCCTAGGATAAGAGCTGAAGATCTCCGATGATCGTTTTTTTTTCCAAGACAAGTGTTGAAGGGGTCCGAAATTCGGAAAAACCTCTCAAGTTAAATAGTAATGACCGTTTTTACTCGGAGAAGTGGTGAGGGGCTCCGAAATTCGGAATACCTCTCACAGTTAAATAGTAATGACCGTTTTTCCTCGGATAAGTGTTGAGGGGCTCCGAAATTCGGAATACCTCTCAAGTTAAATAGAAATGACCGTTTTTCCTCGGATAAGGGTTGAGGGGCTCCGAAATTCGGAATTTCTAATTTAGAAAAAGTAAAATGTATTCTTGTTATTAGGCTTGCTCAAAATAGAATAAATAGTGCGATTTTGACGGAATTGTCATATTTTAAATCGTGCCTCCTATGAACTTGACGGAAACCAAATTTTCCTCCGATGAAATGCCCTACTTCGCACCGATTGGCAAAATTCTTCAGTGCGTTGTTGTTATCATGCACGGAATTTCTCTAAAATGTAATATCACAAATTAGTTTGGAACGCGTTCAGAGGTTATAAGGCGCCCGTACTTGACAACATCCATATGACCAGAATATTCATCCGATGAAAGTAAAATTTATATTTTCATTCATAGAATACCTAGGGTAGTCCACAGAATTTTTTTCGGATTTTCCGAAATTTTTATAATTCCTACCTCTGGTCGATATTTACAGACATCCGCTCTTAACTACATTTCCACGAAAATAAGTAAAGGTATCGGTATTATTTCTAGGCTCAGACACTTGGTACCACACACTACTCTTTTAAACATTTACCGCTCGCTCATCGAATCGTATATTTCCTATGGTCTCATTGCTTGGGGCCAAGCCGTGAATGCACACCTAAACGAAGTTCTCACTTTACAAAAGCAGGTTCTTCGTCTAATGTATTTTTTCCGATTATAGATCTCATACCGCTCCTCTTTTTGCTTGTTTGGGAATTCTGCCGATAAAAATGCTCTACTTTAAATTGGTTGCCTCTCTCCTATATGACATCGTAAGTCATTATGCCCCTCCCAAAATTTCTGAACTGTTTACTCGCTCTGAACAGGTTCCTTCCTACTCTACTCGTTTCTCAGTAGCTGGTAACTTCTATATAAAACAGGCGAGAACAAATCATCAATTGCTTTCTTTTTCTAGAGTTGGTGCGAAAATATGGAATGGTATCGGCCTTGAACTTCGTAAGCTAAGGAAAGCACCCTTTAAACGTAAACTGACTCATTTGCTTTTGAAGATTCTTGAAACTGAGGAGATGAATGTTGATTTGCGCTTTATTGACCTTTCTGCTCATATTTGCATTTTACCTAATTAACTTCTCTTTGAGTTTTTGTGAATCTCTATCCTTATTTTTCCCTCAAGCTAATGTAATGTAAACATCTTTATATATGCGTAACTGGTTTTATTATAATTCTCATCATTATTACTTTTTTTTTTTCCTGTTTGTGTGAGTGTGTGAGCTTATTAAACAGTGTCAGTTAAGTAGCCCGCCTAGAATAGCTATGCTAACTACGGGCTACGAAGGCCTATTTTTTTATGTATAAACAAATCATGTCATGTCATGTCATGCAAAGGATCTGTGCGAGTCCGGAAATGATCCCAGGACCGCAAATGATCCCGGACCGAAGTGGGTATGACTGCATTTTAATTCTTCGTTATCCTTGTGATTATGCAATAGACCTTTTTGCTTGTAGATTTTGTTTTCCCAATTTAGACCATGTGATGTTACCCTAGAGAACTGTTTCTTTAAAATTTCACCTTATTCACGTGCCTAAGTACGCAAAATGTATGAAAAGACAAAAGGCAAATCTCCTTGGGTAGATCACATGGTCTACATTGAGGAAACAAAATCTACAAGCTAAAAAGGTCTATTGATTTATATATGCTCGATTTTCACTGATATCACACGTGCACCGGAAGCGTTGATCATATACAACAGAAACGAGATCCAATTAAGCATGTTCACGAACGTTCTAGGATATGACGTTTCATCCCCGCTAAATTTCAATTTTGTATTTTTCATTGTACTTTCTACATTTTATCCTACCTAGGACATTTCAATTCCATTCTCAAAATTCAACATTGTAGTTGTTAGCTTCGATATCCATCATTGGCTTTTTGACATAATTAAATGATAATAACAATAATAATAATAATAATAATGATAATAATAATAAAGAAGAAGACGTAGGGAAGGCTTTCAACATCCAGGTTCTCGTGTTCGATATTGAACTTTTCGTATTCGTCATCATAGTTTTCGTCCGCTGGTCAGCGGTCGGTCCAAACTGTGGGTTAATCGACCCAACCAACCAGGCCTAAAGTCAACCGCTCAGCGACTTTCCATTGGAGTAGGCCCAAGAGACACTCTCGAACCCTAGACAGTGTTGTTTCAAGACGGTTTCTTGGAAAAACCGGATCAACGGATTAATGAATCACCGTAATATATAGATTTAGCCAAGTCTAAAAGCGGAGCTCCACAATTATAATTTTATTTGTGCTGGTATTGAACAACTTCGCATGACTTTCCTTGCGCCAATATTTTACGCTTAGAGCAGTCAACAGGAATTGACCGCGGTTCAAAACCTCAAAACATTAATTAAAACATTACAAGAAAACCATACACGACGCGTATGTCTGTTCGAAAGCAAATTGAAACAATCAAAAAACAATCAAAAATTTTCATCCAACATCTTGTGTTGGACGAGCATGTTTGATCGTTTAGCCACATCCCTCAACATTGTATTTAAATGGCTTTCTATGTTTGATCGAGATCAAACAATTTCATCCAACATTTCGCGTTATGAACTAATGTTTGATCATTTAGCCACCCCAACCAACAAACCGTGCACAGGGGGTAAAAAAGCAACCATATGAACCAAACAACGTCGAAATTTCAGCGATAATACGCAAAATCGTTCTGTGGACTCACTCCGTCTGGTGTTTGGTCAAACATTTCTTTGTGCGTTTAACCAACCAACGTTATGTTTGACAAACACGATGTTGGATGAAAATGTTTGATCGTTTAGCCGGGACTTAAATCTTTTTTTACGAGGACTCATCAATTGCGATCACATGTTAATAAGATAAGGGCAAACGTTTATAACGCTGTTGAGGCACAGACGTCGAAAAACAGACAGCCAAGCGGAGTAAAACACTCGTTCGCTTGCAAGCACAACAACAAAACAAACAACAATTCAACTACTTCTTTGCGTACAAAACGAGTACAGATGATGTTCATTTATGTCTAGTCGAAAGAAAAATACAAGTTTCAAACCTGAACAAAAGTAACAACGATTAAACCAAATGTTAAGCTTCAATTTATTTCATTTACTTGTGTTGAAGAGGATCTTGAAACTACGTATCCACTTTAGTAAAAACACGAATCACCAAAAATAGCAAGCGGTTTGTCTAAAGGAAGAACTTCTTCCACTAAGTTTGAGCTACTCGTTCCTTCCATTAACTCATTCTTGTCCGGCTCTACAATTTACCCGTCGCTGAAGACAGGTGCTTTGAAAACCTGTAACATTTCCAAATCCCGGACCATGTTTGAAATGAGCCATTATTATTGCCAAATACTGAGTTTCGTAGACTTAATCACTCCGTAAACGTATTAAAAGTACCGACTACCCTTGAATATGACTGTTTATTCTGTTGCAAAACCAAAAAACGCTCTAGGACAACACCAAAAATAAGCAACTTTGTTTTGAAGGTTTGAAGACAAAAAAGCCCTCTTCAAGCTAAAAATCTACATTGGCAGTAAACTTCGACTCAACTTCTTGCAATCTGTTCCAAATTGCCTGCTCACTTCCTTAGCCTGACCTGGGTAACGCTGTGTCATTTCAGTTGCTCTCACTAGTCTGACATGTTCGCAGTTGTGACCCAAAGGAATTCTGGGATATACTTGGATAACTGCCGCGTGTTAGTCCGCCAATTTCAATTTCAGACATTTTTAAAAAGTGTCGAGCCACCCGGTTCTGCTGGCAAACTATTGCACCGATTGCATTATTTGCAAGTCAAAACTCGCCAAAACTGCCATGCCAGGTCCCGGAATCTACTCACAGAATGGCTAGGAACACAAGTTCACTTCGTGAATCACCATGACTCGATCGAAACCTTTCGGCGGCTCACTTGGTGTGAAATTGCTTCCCACTTCTGTCTTCTTTCGGAGGATTGCCTCTACCCACCAACCCAGCTTTATGATGCCAGGCAGAGGGCTTCTGAGGTGGAAAATGGCTCGAAAAACACACTTATAAATCAAATACGTACAGATTTGTAGCTGAGTGATCGTTTATAAATAAACGACAGCTAGCGTGACAAGCGTGACATGAAAGATAGAGCCTTCGACGTTGTGGACCAGCGAAATCTCCGTGGTATCCCCTTATATGGAATAACCAGATCAACTTGACCTCAAACCCTCGAAAAGTACAGAAAAACACGCACAAAATGGTGGTCAAGAGCGAGTTAATGCCGGTGAACTGTCAAGTGACTTTTCTTGGTGAGCTGCAAGATGCAGCGGTAAAGTGAAAGCCCTTGAAGCGTTGAATCATTTTGGTTTTCAACTACACAATCCGAGCGCCATGCAAGTGGAAAGCCTTTTAAGCTTTTCCTGAGAAAAATATTTTGCTCTCCCTTTTTATCAGTCGAAAAATTCATCTTCCGGAATACGTTTAAACTAGTTCCTGATTTTAATGCCTTTTACGCGAAGAACTTGGAAAGAAGATGAAGTTGTTTTGGTCAAAATGAAGAAACCAACTGAATGTAAAATTTAGAGCCACAGAAAGTACGCGAAAAATTAAGCCTCGTTTTCGTTTGGGTGTCCTACACCTGGCTTGAGCCTGCGGTCCAATCGAAAGTCAGTACCTGGTCAGCGGCCAACTTCAAAAAACAGCTGACCTCGATGAGCTTCAAACCTGAGGTTGCGAAAGGCTCACGTGACATTGGTCAGCGGATGCCTTATTTTGACAGGTGTCAATTGACCATAACATGAATGTCCGAGGATGTCCAATATCAAAGATGTACGCTGTAAACTGGGTGGTCAACTGGAGTATGGTCGCCATGTGGATTGTTATTATTAATGAATGGGACATTTCACATCCCATACATGGAAGGGCGGATGTACGCTCGTACGGTCGTACGGTCGAAACCATGGTGCTCCGATATCAAGGAGCAGTTCAAAATAACTAATTAAGTAAATTAATAGAGATGCATATGACCGATTGTACCCCTGCGTAACTCAGCCAAGATCTCTCGTATGCTCAAGCGCGTTTTGTTTTTAAAAAAAAATGCGGCACAAAAGCGTTTTTTTTTCCGGCCTCAAACGTAAGTAAATATGATAAATACAGATATGTATAAATAGTAGTATTGTACTTGGGGGTACCAGATCATTTTTTACATTTAACGGTTTCAACATTTTGATCTCGTATTTTGGAATCTATAGTTTATTAAAAATGCGTGACTTTCTCGGAAAAATAGGAAATGAGTCATCGCCTATATCTATTATTCTAAGTCATGTGACGTCATGTTAAAGAAACATGAAAATAATATCTCAAATAATAGTATAGAATGAATTGTTATTCAGTAATTCATAATGAATTAACGAATATTGGGGAGTTGGTATGTCCTTTTTGTGATAAGCGATTGGCAGAAGTTGTTAGTAGTGTGGTAGTGTCATGCTGTAGTAATCAAGAAATGTTTAACGATGATGGTGAAAATGTTTGTCTAAATTGTGGTTCCGTCCATGGTTATGATTATTGTAAAGAGTACGTTGACTTTCATGAGAATATGTATAAAATACGACGAAAATCTGTATATTGAAAATGTGATGAATAGTATATTTTGTGAGAATGGATTTCAAATTTCTCTGAAAGATACTAGTAAAATATTTAAAATATTCGAAGAGATAGACAAAGTCCTTCCTTTAGTGAATGAGAATCGTAAAAGGATGATAAGTACGAAGTTTGTGCTTAAGCAAATATTTTTAATGCTTGGTCTTCCTTATGAGAAAATAATAATTACTAATTCGAAAAGAACACTCAAAGTTTATAATAAATATTGGGTTGAAATCATGTTATTGATATTTGATAAAATTATTTCTATACTTCAGAAGTGAAATGTTTGTTGTATTCCATCAAAAATTTGTCTATTATTGGACTGTTATCTACAACATAATCATCAATATTCTTCATTGTGTTATGTATGATGGAAGGATCAAAATTACCACCTCTCATCATATCTTTTATAGTGTTAAGCAAATGTTGATAGCTTTGATAAGTATATGTACAATTTTGGATTTTGAGATCGAGGTTTTTATGCTTCATCCACCCTTGTATCAAAAGTGATGCAGTGCTGATGGCTACCAAACTAATACCACCAGTTGATATGCTTGCGGCTAGGCCCCCAGTTGCAAAGATGATAGACAATGAGTTACCAAGTAATTTCCATTTTTTGAACCGTTTTACCGCCTGTTTGTAAGCCCAACACTTTCTGTGATATGTTGAATAATAACTTTTCAATTCATCAACTTGTTCATTTGACAGTTCGTTTGAAATATGGTTCCACTTGAATATGCTTTTTCGTTGTTCTGTCATATATATATATTTTATATTATAATTCTCTTGGATACGCAATATATTAAACCGGAAATCTGACCACATAATGGAGATCTTTTCATCCATTTTGATGTAAGGTTCTTTGGTATGACATATGTGTACCCTCGGTCTAATGAATAATGGTCATAAAACCGACCAAAAGCATCATGCAAAATGCTATGTGAGTGTAATATGTCGAACGGACTGAATATTGTTTCCAAGAACTGTGTAAGGCAGCCATTGCCAGGTCCGATTAGACCTATTTCGTTGTTATTTAGTTCGAGGACGTCATTCACTGATATGAATGTCTCAAAATTTTTGTGGTACAGATATTGATATACTAATGCTGACTTTATTATGACATCATAAACGCTGTTATGTTGTTGTTTGGTTTCTTTGAAGAAGTAGTTAACATATTTGATAACTTCCTTTATCATATATATTATTTACATTAACCAGATTCTGCACATTTTAAAGATCAAAATAATCTTCGATGAAACGATACATATTTCTTAATTCTTGATCACTTAGTGATTTTTGCCAAACTGAAAAAGCATAAAGATCCATATTACAAAAATTAATTGCCGAACCATCGGTATCAATTTGACATCCAATGAACATTTTTCGCGCACTTCCTGACAATGTTGCTGAAATTGATCCTGTTCCAACTGGATTCATTGATGAAACACCTCTGAAAAGTTCAATATTTTGACCATTGACACGAATGGTCCAAACTTCAATGCTTCCTGTTAGATTCGTTAAAGAAGAAACAGAAAGTCTTCCATTTTGTGTAGAACCGAAATCAATGTAACATATTCCATTGAACCAAGGCAAATGAACACCAAATCGAACCGAACCCTGACCCCATTGAAATTGAGATTGAGGATTTGTTTGTTTTGTATTTGCAATAAACATCACAGTGCAAGTATTTCCACTTTGTCCGGCAATTTTGGAAACATCAAATGAAATATTTTCCAAATAGTCATCACTACCATCAAAACGTAAAAAAAATCTTTTCTTGACTGAATCTCTCAATAACAATGGTTTTTTTTAATCAGACGTTTGTGTGAAAGTCACATTATTGACAGGATCCAACCAACTTGAAACTCTGTCATTGACATCAACTGTCAACACAGAAAGAGATGGGATCAAAGCAATTGAAATTCCATCAAGAACTGGTATGCCTGGCAAAGAATTTGAAATGATAAAACTTGCTCTATCTAACTTCAAATCAAGTTGTTTTTTCGTTACACAATCATCATCTGATGTTCCTTCATCAGCATTTGTTATTTTATTTCCTCCAACGTCAATGTTTCCAGTCATCTGTCCGCCAGAAAGTCTGAGAAAATGGGCTTGGTCAACATACCCCTTTGTGGCTGCATCACTATTCGCAGTTGGTGTTCCACTGTTAATCAATTTATAACCTGCAAGATCTAAATCAGCAATCATTGACTGTGTACCATCTCGAAGTAGAGTTTGACCAATACTGCTTTTGGATGCGAGATTGGTATCAATATAAGATTTATTCACAAGATCTGCTGGTTGGTTTCCTATCCCATGAGCTGTAATAATGAAACCTCCCATGTCTAGATTCCCAGTCATGTTGACAGACCCATCTCTTTTGAGAAAATCAGGGATTTGGTTGTTGATTTGGTCAACGTACGACTTTGTAGCCGCATCATTGTTTAATTGTGGGTCTCCAACATTTGTTAATTTTTTGTTTTCAATGTCATGATGGCCATCTATTGTCAATTTAAATCCATTTCCATTTTCACCTTTATCACCTTTTGGACCAGTTTTTATTTTATATTGATTAAGTGTATGATTAAATATACCCATATAATATTAATTTAGATTAATTCATGACTACTTCTAATGTGAATGTCATGTCAAATGCTTTATCATTTGGATGAGAATAATCAATTATAAAATAGCCTCTCGATAGTGATTTGTTGACGTTAACCGTTGTGATGTTTCTACTCATAGAAGAATGTCTGTATTCGAAAATAGTTGCTGGTAATGGCAATAACCCAGCACCTTCATTCTTTTTCTTGAAGTGTAACATTCCGGGTTTTGTTCCTTGTATAATATACATTTTCTTAATATAAAAGTTATTATTATGAATGACTAAATATTCAGCGCCATTAATTAATACAGGCTTTAAAGTATTCTTATTATGTCCTTGATTGGCTTCAACAAAGCAATTTAAATATTGTATTTGACCAATTATTCCATTCCCATTTAAATCTAGATCACCTCCTAATTTTGGCTGATAGAGAGCAAATCCTCCGAGATCGAGAGCTGTTTCCATAATTACACCTGTAACACTTGATCGAAATAGATTCAAACTATTATTATGGATTCTATAGCCATTTAGATTTAAATCACCACCGAGTTTTGCCTCACTTATAAGAAAGCTATTCATATTAATATTATTTAGCATTGTTAATTCACCATTTTGACCGTCAAATAAGTTTGATGAATTATTAATCAAAGCATGTCCATTCAAATCTAAATCAGTTTGTAATTGTATTTTTTCATTCACGATTTTATAAGCTTCTGTGAAGTCGTAAACACTTGATGGAACGTCTGCAGCTTCAAAATCAATACCATATACAACACAAGGAACTTTGTACTTATTTGGATAAGTTGGGTTAGCATTAATATGAATCGTACAATATAAATATTCAGGTGGTGAACTTACAGATGGTTTTTCAATCCATAACAAATATCTTGAATGATCTTCGTTTCTGTTATCAAATTTTCTACCTACTGTTCTATGAATTGTTATTCCACCAGTTGTACTGAATGTTACGGTACTAAGATTCATTCCTTCATAATCGGGAAATAGCCATTCAAGGATAAAAGTGTATTTTCCATCTTTTATTGTATACATATTAAATCCAATTCTAGCTCTAAAAATATGATCAGCTTCTTTATTCAAGTCTACATCAATGACCTTTTTTGAAATCATATGTGGTGAACGAGGTAAATTAATATATCCATTAACTTTCAAGCCATATTCAGTACTAACTTCATCGATATCATTCATCAAATATTTGAAAGCATTCTTTGGATGAGAAGCAGATGAAATATGACTTTTTTCTAATTGATCTAAATTTACGGCATCGGTTTTATTTGTTCCTTCTTTTAAGTTAATGATTTTATGCCCTCCAAGTTTTAAGTCTGCTGCCATCGCATTTGTTCCATTCAATAATAAAGTGTTTGCTCTGATGGTTTGTGAAGCTCGATTTAAAACTCTAAAGTTAACTGCATCAGTTTCATTCGCCACGTCCGCTAAATTCGTCACTTTATTTCCACTCATCGACAAATCGCCATACATCGCAGTCGAACCATCTCGTCGAAGAAAATACTCGTCGGCATATCTTTTTGTCGCCGCATCGTCTAAATTGACTGGTGGAGCAAGATCAATAATGGAGTTGTTGTTCATATTCAGGTTTCTCTGTGCGATTGCATCAAGTTTGGTTTGCAACCCCTGGTCCACATAACTTTTGTTTACAGCGTCTTGTGGGTTTGAGGGGTTGTCCTGCAGGTTGAGGATTTTGTTTAATCTCATGTCAACATTACCACCAAACGCAACATTACCGTTTTCAATTTCATAAGCTGAGTCATGGACAAAGTAAGACAAATTGGTATGAAAGCCAAAAGCTCCATAAACAATGATATGTGTTTTAGTGTTAGACGCAGGAGATGTGCTGGAAAGTTCCACTTCTATTGCCGCTTGACCACCACTTGTTTTTTCAATTGTGAAAAGCTTCTTCATATAACCATCAACATGTGAAGTTTTAAGAAAAGGTTTTTGTAATGGTGGTCCAACCTCACGTATTTTTACAGTCTTAATTGATAATTCAATTGTGGCTTGGCGAGGGTCAGATGGTGAGTAAAACTCAACAACAAATGTGGTGTAATTAAAAAAGACAATGATGACTTGTTTATGTGGTATGGTGATTTGTCAAAATTCTCAATTCGAAGGTTGTTAACATTTTGTACACCAGATGACTTAGATATGTCCTTAAGCAGGAATGCGAAGGGGTTGCGTTGGGAACCTGATGCTGAAAAAACAAGGTCATCAACATATGATTTGTTTGCACTATCTTTTGAATTTGTAGGTGCTGCCACATTAGTCAATTTTTTGTTTTCAACATCATAATCACCATTTTGTGTCAATCTAAATCCATTTCCATTGTCACCTTTATCACCTTTTGGACCAACTTGACCTCTATCACCTTTTGGACCAACTGAACCTGTATCACCTTTTGGACCAACTGAACCTGTATCACCTTTAGGACCAACTTGACCTCTATCACCTTTTGGACCAGTTAGACCTCTATCACCTTTGTCACCTTTATCACCTTTAGGACCAACTGAACCTGTATCACCTTTTGGACCAATTAGACCTCTATCACCTTTGTCACCTTTATCACCTTTTGGACCAACTGAACCTGCATCACCTTTTGGACCAATTAGACCTCTATCACCTTTGTCACCTTTATCACCTTTAGGACCGATTGAACCTGTATCACCTTTTGGACCAATTAGACCTCTATCACCTTTGTCACCTTTATCACCTTTAGGACCGATTGAACCTGTATCACCTTTTGGACCAACTTGACCTATATCACCTTTTGGAACAACTTGACCTCTATCACCTTTATCACCTTTTGGACCAACAGGACCAGCTGGACCTATGTTACCAGTTTTATCTTGATTTGGCAAATCATTAAAAATTCCCATATAATATTAGATTAGATAACACCATAAAAGTTTCTCTTGACTGTTTTCATTGGTTTGTCAACGTAACAGAAAGAATAGGGTTTCTTGGTTGCTTCAATATACTTTTTCTTGTCAATTCCAAGTTCTTGGGATATAACATTTCTCTCTCTTGTCGATGGAAAATCATAAAGGCAGAAGTGACTGCAATTAAGTCTGACAGATTTTGGGCATCCATAGAAAGATTGTGTGAGATAAAGTACAGAACAATTTTTGTGTCTTCCTTGAATAAAATAGCTGATTATTTGGTCTTGTTTTTTGTCAGTAACGAAATCATCAAATACAACAAGTCGCTGCAAATCAGTGTCTTGAATTTGTTCAACAGGCAAAATTTCATTTTGACTGCTAATCAAAACTGGGTAACCAACTTTTTTGCTTATCATATCCATGACTTTCTGCAAATATTTGTATTTATCTTGATCCAAGTTTTTGGCATACAGATGTATCTGATCAAAATACACCAAAGGTTCCATAATCAAATGCATGAATAAGGTTGTCTTTCCAGATCCAGAATTTCCAGCCAATAACATTCTGAAGGTGTCTTTTGGCATATATGGATACAACTGTCTGAAAGAATTGTTTGAATTCTGAAAAATATCATAATTTGGAATTTCCATATGTAAATAGTTTATATAATGTAATTGTATGGATATAGAGCGTATGAAAAGGCTTCTTCAAAGTGGAATTGAAGCTGGAAATAAGACGAGAGAAGTTCGTGAGGTCATCAAGACTTATGAAAACAGAAAACAAGACATGTATGATGAAACATCAGAATTATTTAAACCTTCAATTGATGCTCAGAAGAGTGTGAAAGAAAGTGTCGACAAAAAACAGGATGAAGTCATTGAACAGTTGAAAAAGAATCAAAAAGCCTTGACATCTGGTTTTGAAGATCTTATGCTTTTGAACACATTGCCTGAATTGGAACCCACAGAAACAACAAAATTACCAATTGATTATAAACCAAAAATGATGTCTGATATAAAATCACCATTTAAGTCAAATCTTGACAAGGGTTTTTCACTTGAGGAGGTTCAAAAATTGACGAAATTTAATTTATCTCCTCCATCACAAATACTGAATCAACATATGAGTGGAGCAATAAATATCAATGACTATGATGCACAAATTGGTAAATTAACCCAAGAACTTGGACGCCAAAAAGGAGTACTATCAAAAAGCAAAAAGAATAGGGAAAATAATAAAGATAAAATATATGAATTAACTCAAGACATCAAATTACTGCAAAAGTACCGAAAAAGAATTGATGTTATCGAAGAAGGCTCACAAACTCTCGGTGAAGGTATGAGAAAGAGAAAAAAACAAATTGGAGCCGGACATGGGGTTGTTCTTGGTGATTTGCTTTCACGACTACAGTTACTTGGTGGGTCTATTTTTGCTGGCAATAATAGCAAAGGTGTCAGAAATGAGTTCACAAACATATTGCATACATTGAGCAGACTGGGCATTGTTTCAAACAAGGAGCTCAATAAAATAATGATGAAATATCTAATGTAATTGTATATGACAGAAATCACATTACGATTCAACAGTAAAAATAGAGACAAAATAGGTGTCAGTAAGAGTCATGATTTCACAAAAAGATTTAACACACCAATTGAATTGTCAAATGATTTGAAATATGAAATGGCAGTAAAATCTGTGAACATGACATATAGTTGGTACAATGTCAGAGAATCTTTTGGGAATAATAAAATCAAATACAGCCGTGACAAAGGTGCAAACTGGGAAACAATAACTTTTGTTGATGGAATGTACTCATATGATGAAATCAGCAGTTACATTCATGAGTACTTGAGAAAAAATAAGCATATACTGAATCCATCAGAAACTGATGAAACGAAATACAAGTATGGTATCAACGTCTTTTTTGTTTTGTCAACATACCGCATACTGATTGAACTTGATGAAAACTATCAGGTTGATTTTAGAAATGCTGATTTCAGAAAACTTATCGGCTTTGATTAAAAAATAGTCACTGCCACAGAATATGGAACAAACTTGCCAGATATAACAAGAGGAGTAGATGAAATTTATATCAATTGTGACAAAGTAATAGACAGCATTGTTGATGGAAATTCCACAAGCACCATTGATGTTATTCCAGTCACAAATCTTATAAGAAGTTTTCCTTTTGAGTACAAACATCGTTTTCTTTCATGGAATCCAGTCTCAGCACATACAATAAGCTCAATTCGCTTTTATGTCACTAATGCTTCTGGGGCACCTGTTGATTTAAATGGTATAGATTGGTACATTGATTTATTCTTGAGAGGAACTGAATTATAAAACCTAATAGTATATGAAACGGTTTGAACACAAAAAATTTGAAAAATATTTCATTGAAGATGATGTGTCTGACATGGCAAACCTTGTCAAAAAAATTGAAAATACAAAAATAACTGAAAATTCAGCCAAAAAGGGGGGTGAGAAAATAATAGAACTTTTGAAAAAGATCAAGAGTGGGGGTGGAATGAAACCAGTAACTTGGTCCCAATCAAGAGAAAGAGAGGAAGACCTCGAAAAATTGTGTGAAAAACTAACTTTTATCTAACACAATAGTATATGTCAAACTATCGAGACTCAAAATATATTGAACGATATGAGGATGTTGTATTTGAGCTTGAGACTGCCTTAAATACTGTTGTTGCAAACAATGCTAATCAGAAGAAAACTGGTTACCGCTTTGTTGTTGACAACACTGGAGAGACCACACCATTTGATTGGTATAATGCCCGTCTTGGTATAGATTTCATTGAAAAGAAACTTGCAGATGGAGCTGATATTGCAGATGGTGACCAAAACGGTGTCGTAAATGGAATTCATTCTCTGATTAACACCATAAATGTGAAGATTAATGGAATTGATGTTTATGAGTGCAGAGATGCCAACCAAGCCACAAATATCAAATCTTTGCTTGAGTATTCACAAGGTTATGCTGCTAGTCAGGGAACCAATGAGTTATTCTTTCTTGACACCAACAGACATGCAGAAGACGATTCGACTCAAGCCAATTACAACAAAGGTTTTAAAGATCGTAAAACACTGTTGGTTGGTGCAAATGGTAAAGTATATTCAGAATTGGCATTGAACAGATATGGATATTTCAAAAGCTTTTGGGATGAAATTGCACCAAACTCAAGAGTAGAGGTGAATATAACACTTGAAAGTGATGCAAATTTGGTTTGGCAGGCTGGTGACAATTGTCGTGTGGTACTCACCAGATTTCAGTTGCTTGTTCCAAGAATCACATTCAACGCTGAGGGTAATAAACTTTACATGAGCAGATATCTTGACAACAGAAAATGGTCTTACATGAGAGAAATGGTTGAGAGGGGTAATTCAACAAGGCAACAGACTGGTAATTTCAGAATTTCAACAGGAATAAACAAACCAAGGCATGTATTTGTATTCATAATCAATGATGCCAATGATTCGCTTCAGACAGAAAATAAATTTCTCTATAACACCTTTTCAGTTGCAAATAACAGAACCTTGACTGATTGTTATCTTCAGGTTGGAAATGGAAATGATTATCCAGAGGTTCACTACAAACCCTCAACAGATCCTGCAAGAGTATTCAGAGACTTGTTGAATTATGTCAAGGTTGTCAATGACTTTAGTGATAGCACTTTATTTACCAGAAGCAACTTTGGAACATTATTCCCAATGGTTTATTTTGATCTGACGAAACAGAAACAGGACATCAAAGATGGGATGACCAAACTGACTTTCAAATACACTTTGAGCGGGGCAACTAACGCTGATTACAGTGTGTATGCACTTGTTCTATATGAGCAGGATATTGAGATGAGAAAGATTGATGGAAAACTCACTTTGAGATCTATGTAATTAAAATAATTAATTAAATAATTAATTAAAATAATTAATTAAATAATTAAAATAATTAAATGAATAAATTAAATGTTTACATTAAATACAATTTAGTATAAACATATATTATATGACTACTTATCATCCTCATGGAGTAAAACTTTCACAAGGTCAGAAAGAAAAACTAGCAAAAGCAATTAAATCAAATTCAGCTGTGACTTTGAGGTTATCAAGTGGTGAATTTACTGGAAGTGATCAACTTATGTTGACCAAAAGACAAATCAACAAATTGATGAAATCAAAAAGAATGGGAAAAGGTTCAGATATTTCCATATCAAAAACTCAAATCAGAAAAGCTGTCATGCATGGAGGTTCTCTTTGGACAAGTCTGATGTCTCTTGGAACAAGACTATTGCCCTATGCCACTTCAGCAGTATCAAAAGCGGTTCCAGCATTGACTACTGGTGCTCTTTCAGCTCTTGGAAGTCTTGGTGTTGACAAATTGCTTGGAAATAAACAAACGGGTGGATTCATGATTCCAAATAAAAACTTATCCCAACTATTGGATTACAGAAATCTATTGAATATGAGACAAATGGCTGATCTTGTTCAAAAAATGCAGACTGGTGGAGATCTTGTTATCAAACCAACAAAAGCTCAATCTGGGGGCTTTCTTGGAACACTTTTGGCAAGTATTGGAATTCCATTGCTTCTGAAGGCTTTGATTGGAAAGGGAACTCAGGTTGACAAAAAACATTCGAGACAGACTAGGTCAACTCATGTTCCAGATGAATTGGTATCTTCAAAAAACACAAAAGGTGGACTTGTCATGCCATGGAGATCACCTTCAGTTGTTGGTTCGTGGGATGACATGATTGGTTATGGAATGAAAAAAAAAAAGACCCAGAAAAAAGAAGACTGGAAAAGGACTTCTATTGGGAAAAAACAGTCCATTCAATTCAATCCCCATACTAGGAACAATTCTTTAAAGTTCATCAATAAACCAATGTCTAACTTTGATTTGATGGATTGGGTTAAACAACTTGGAATAAAATATTTCAGAGGTGTTTTCAGTCCGGACAATTTACCGAAGCAAATAAAAAACAAAGAGTGTGGGATAGTAAATCTTGACACACAGATTGGACCAGGAACTCATTGGGCTTGTTATAGAAATATTGGTGGACCATACTGTGAATACTTTGACTCTTTCGGTTTGGCAATGCCCACTGAGGTACAAAAATACATGATGACAAGTGGAAAAAAACTTGAATACTCTGGTGATGAGATACAAGAAAGCGATTCAGTATTATGTGGATATTGGTGTTTATACTATCTTCTTGAGAGACAAAATGGAACATCTATTCTCAATACAATACACAATACACAATTCAATCCAATGGATACAAGAGTCAACCATAGATTCATCATAAACTACTTTGAAAATATCTAACTCAATTATATATGAAATCATATTGTGTGAAACAAAAGAAAGTCACTGAATGTGTACCAGGAAGTGAAAGATATCAAAAGGCAAGAAATGGTCGAACAATGATGAAATGCACTTGTGCTGAATGTGGGATAACAAAAACAAGATTCGTCAAAGGCGACCAAAAAGGTGGAGCTTCAAGATCGACAATCAGAAGAATCCAAAACAGAGGACCCTCTGGTGTAGACAAAGCTGCATACTTTCTATCCAATTTCTTGACTCCAGCACCAAGTTTCTCCGGTTTGGCTAAAGTACTTGCTGGTCAGGCTGTCAAGGGTGTAAAAGACAACATTGATCTATACCGCGGAAGATAATTAAAAATAAAAATCTATAATTAATATATATGAGATCATACTGTTTCAAACAAAAGAAATACACCAAATGTGTACCAGGAAGTGAAACATTTAAAATAATAAAAAATGGACTGATAATTATCAAATACACTTGTGATGAATGTGGAATGAGAAAAATAAATTCACCAAAAACAATCACACTGGAAGAATATGAAACTGCACCAGAATGGTATTTCAATGTCAAGATTATTCAGATATTGTCAGATCTATTGTGAAAAATTATCTGATCAATTAGTATAATGCATACAAGCAAAATGGTTGAAGTCAATGTGAAGCTTTCAGAAGGACAAAAAGATAAAATATTCGAAGCAGCACCAAATAAAACCATTATGTTGAATTTAAAAAAAGATTGTCTTGAAGGTCCTGACAAACTTCTTGTTGGTAGAATAGCCAGTTTGATGATCAATGACAGAAAAAACAAAAGAGGTTTGATGATTAAAATATTTCCAAGGGATAAAATTGAAGAGAGAGAAGATGGGTTTTATCTAATCTATCCATAATGAACAGTATAATTGAAACTATCATAAATGTTCTTGGATTGTATGAAAAAACAAATGAACCAATAAAGAAAGAAATTTATTTTCATAAGACTTGAAAACGGTGTTTTGCTTCTATTTGAAGTTGAGACAACACAAATTGATCAAGATGTTGAAATGGCTGATGACTGTTTCGATGAGAATTTTATATAATGTAATAACATATGAAATCATATTGCGTCAAACAGAAGAAAGTCACTGAATGTGTTCCAGGAAGTGAAACATATCAAAAGACGAAAAATGGAAGAACCATCATGAAATGCAAATGTACAGAATGTGGAATAATAAAAACCAAATTTGTCAAAAAGCAGGGAAACTAAATAGGGTGTCTGAGAGGGCACCCTTATTTGAAGACCCTATTTGGGGGAATGATTTTGATTATGACGCGTCTCAAAAATTGGGGCAAGGAATTGGTTCAACACTTTTAACAACTGGATTGGATCTGGCTGGAATGGCAGCAAAGGATATTATTCTTCCACAAGCATTGAATGCTGGTAGATATTATGCGAGTGAAGCCTTGAGAAACCCAAAGATTCAAAAGCAATTGATTGATAAAGGTCTTTCCCTAGTGAAACCAGAAATCAGTTCTGTTGGAGAAAAAGCCTTATTTGATCTTAGCACCAAAATACGCCCAAAGCGTGCTCACAAGAGAAAAACTCACAAAACAGATATCAAAGGAATTGATTACACACGTGGTGGAGCAACTGATGTTTGTAAGTCATTGAAGAGTGGTGTTGCTGGATCTCCATGGCAAGTTGATTTGAAAAAGGGGAAAGAAATTGTGACTGACCCTAATCTATTTAAATTCCCAAATCCAAGTGAGATAAAAGATGCAAAAGAAAGAGTAAAAGTGTACAAACAATTGTATGAAATTGCAAAAAAGAGAGGCTACGACAAATCTTATAATTCTTTTATTTTGGAATCAGGTTTTGGAATCAAACCAACATTTACGTTTCCAGGATTGGGTGGTGCTGTCGATATTCATAAAGCTATTGGTAAGCTTCCTAAACACAAATCAGGTTGGACTTTACCTGGTCATAACTATACTGGGCCGTATAATCCTCTTGATAAGCAACTTAAACATCATCCAACGACTGGTGAAATACTTGAGATATATCAGCAGCCAACAGGTAAGACAGATGCAATCGCCATGCAGCATGATGTTGATTATTCTGTTTGTAAAGACGACAGGAAATGTAAAAATAAAGCAGACCGAAAAATGGTCCAAGCTTTAGACAATGTACCGTATAATGAAAGACAATGGGGTCATTGGTTAGCAAGAATTGTCATTGATACTAAGCAGAAACTAGGTCTCGGAGTTCCAAAAAACGGAAAAAGCCGTCGAGTGAAGAAAACTGGCAAGAAAAATTAGCAGATGAGTTACATACACCCATAAAACGCAATTTCACTCGGCGGCGTGTAATCACAAATCATATTGATGAAATATGGGCAAGTGATCTAGTTGAAATGCAACAGTTTAGTAAATGGAATAAAGGTTATCTATATCTTCTTATGGTTATTGATGTCTTCAGCAAATATGGTTGGATTGTCCCATTGAAGGATAAGAAAGGTGAAAGTGTGTCTGAAGCATTTAAATCAATATTCAAGGAAGGTAGAAAACCAGAGTATATATGGGTTGATAAGGGTAAAGAGTTCTATAACAAACATGTGAAAGACCTATTAGAGAAAAATGGGATACATATGTACTCAACTGAGAATGAAGAGAAGTCATCAGTAGTTGAAAGATGGAATAGGACAATTAAATCCAAAATGTGGAAACAGTTCACAGTTCAAGGTAATACAATGTATCTCGATATGCTCCCAAAACTAGTAAAACAGTACAACAACACAAAACATTCAAGTACAAAGATGACACCCACAGAGGCTTCAAAAGAAAAGGAATGAAGGAATAGTGTATTTCAATTTATATGGTGACATGAAGCAAGTAACATCTAAACCAAAATTCAAGGTTGGTGATAAGGTCCGAATATCTAAGTATAAACGAAATGTGTTTGACAAGGGATATACACCAAATTGGACAGAAGAAGTGCTTACAGTTGACAAGATCCAATACACCAATCCAATAACATACAAACTAAAAGATCTCAGAGGTGAAGATATTCAAGGGAGTTTTTATGAACCTGAATTATTAAAAGCCAGACAGGAGGTATTTAGAATTGATAAGGTCATTCGGAGGGATTACAAGAAGAAACAAGCTTTAGTAAAGTGGAAGGGATATAGTGACGACTTTAACAGTTGGGTTTCGTTCAAGGATTTGAAAAATGTATGAAATTGATTTAAGAGAATATTATCTAACATATATATAACAAACCCCACAGTAAATACTGTTTATTGCTCATGGTAGCCAAAAATATAATTGTTTCTGGCTATTCATTTGCATCCTTTGTTGTGATATTGTCTATTACCATTTTTCATAACTTTGTCACATCTTGGACATTTGTATTCTTTATTTTGCCATTTTCTTAATGCTTTATAATGATGTATCTTCCAATCTTCTTCAGACATTTTTGAACGTTTATTAGCTGATTTTATGTAATCATCAGGCATATCCTCTTTTTTGACATACTCAAATTTATATGGACATCCATCTTTTTTTGAAATACCTGATTTATTATATTTAGATGTATCACACACTCTCCTTATAATGCCATTACTTACATTAAGATATTGTGCACAGCAATATATAGTACTAAAATAAATCACATCATTTGTTTTACAATTAGTAGCTTTCACACATCTTGGATTTTTTCTGGTTTTATTGTATGAATAATCTCCATTCTTTGCTGATTTTTTCACGTTTTCACTCTGTGTTACTAGTTGGAGATTACATAATCTATTATCCTCTTTTATATCATTGATATGGTCTATCACTTTTCCTTCTGGAATAACACCATTAAAACATTCCCAAACAAACCGATGGACATAAAATGATTTTTGACCCTTTTGACCATGTTTTCTCACACAACATTTCATATACCCAGTATTATTTTTGACTCCTTTCATTGGTACTTTTTTGATTATATTAATAGCATTTCCATTTTCATCTGAAGCATACAAATCATAAACTGGGTGAACATAATAAACGCATTCATTAATTTCAATCTTGATCATTATAATATAGTATTATATAATAATTTTAAATAACTTTTTCATGAAAAATATTAACAAAACATATAAAAAATAATATATTCTTATTATATATGGATAAGAAGAGTCTCAAGAAACTCAGCAAATCGCAACTAATCAAATTGCTATTAAAGCAAGAGAAGAAAAAACCTGAAATCATTATAGTAGATGATACCAAACCAACACCTACACCTCGCAGGAATGTAAAAAAAATGGTTCAAGATTATGAAAACAACATAATTCTTCCACCATTAGAATTTAGAGACAAACCGGTACCTGCACCAAGGACTAAAAAGGTAGTTCAAAAAACCAATTCCATTACCTAGAACTAAGATAGAGCAAGTTGATAAAGCACTGAAGGGCTACACAAAGTCTTTTGAAATTGATATAAAAAATGACAAAGACCCACTAGTGCAACTACTAAACACAAGAATGGCAATCGAAACACACATTAAAAATTATTAAACGAAATGAAAGGACTGAAATTTGTCGAAACACTCAAGGTAACATTTACAAAAATGGCTGACGGAGAAGAGAAACAAAAAAACCGCATATTTCAACAGTCAAGCTGAAACAATCATAAATGATACAGAGATCACTGAATCACTACAAGAGTCAAAAAAATATATATTAAACAAGATTGCAGTTTCGGTTTCTGAGGGGTCTGGTTGGACAATCGAATCTGTTGATAGTCATTACCTCAATGTGGTGAAATATGAACCAATGAGAGGTTCTTCATACATAAAACTACCAGCAGAATTACGAAATAGTGCCAAAGGTTTGATTAATATGAAAAATGAGGATAATGAATGCTTCAGGTGGTGTCACATCAGACATTTGAATCCACAAGACACATACCCACAGAGAATCAAAAAATCAGAGAAGGAATATGTTAAAAATTTAGATTATTCAGGGATTGAATTCCCAGTCACAACAAAACAGTATAACAAAATTGAAAAACAAAATAATATAAACATAAATGTTTTCGGTTATGAAGATAAACAACCATATCCAATTTATGTATCAAAAGAAAAATATGCAGACCGTATGAATCTGCTTCTTATAACAGAAAATGAAAACAAGCACTATGTACTCATCAAAGATTTCAACAAGTTAATGTACAATCAGACAAAACACAAAGAAAGAAAACACTTTTGCATGCATTGTCTTCAATGCTTCAGCTCTGAAAGAGTATTAACTGATCATAAAGAAAACTGTATACAAGTGAATGGCACACAAGCGATAAAAATGCCTGACAAAAATAACAACACACTAAAATTCAACAGCTTCCATAAGCAACTACCTGTACCATTTGTGATTTATGCTGATTTTGAAGCCATTACTGAAAAAATACACGGTTGCCAACCAAATAATGATAAATCATACACAGAGGCTTATCAGAAGCATACAGACTGTAGTTATGGATATAAGGTCGTTTGTTGTTATGATGATAAACAGACCAAACCAATACAAATTTACAGAGGTGAAAAAGCCGTTTACAAATTTATGGAAGCTATGCTGGAGGAAGTTAAATATTGCAAAAATATCATGAAAAAGGAATTCAACAAACCATTGAAAATGACTAAAGAGGATGAGGAGGAATTCCAAAAAGCCAAAAAATGCCACATTTGCAATAAAAAATATACTAATAAAGATATTCAAGTTCGAGATCATTGTCATATTACTGGTAAATAAAGAGGCTCTGCCCATCAAGAATGTAATCTTAAACTAAGAGTAAGCCCAGAAGAAATAAAAATACCAGTCATTTTCCACAATCTGAGAGGTTATGACAGTCATTTTATTATGCAAGAAATTGGAGCTATTGTTAAGAAACACGCTTATACAAATAAGAAAGGTGAAAAGTGTCAAATGGCAATCAATGCCATACCCAACAACATGGAGAAGTATATGGCTTTCATGTTGGGTAATCACTTGACCTTTCTTGATAGTTTCCAGTTTATGAGCTCTAGTTTGGATAGACTAGTCAGTAATCTTCCTAAAGAAGCCTTGAAATATACCTCTCAAGAGTTCAAGGGTAATGATCTTGAGTTGATAGCACGAAAAGGGGTCTACCCTTACGATTATATGGATAGTTTTAATAAATTCAATAAAAAGCTACCATCAAAAGAAGAATTTTACAGCATATTATATGATGAACATATAAGTGATGAAGACTATACACACGCCAAGAATGTGTGGAATACATTCTCTGTCAAAAATATGGGTGAGTATCATGATCTGTACCTTAAATCAGACATCCTTCTGTTAGCTAATGTATTCGAAAACTTCAGGAAAACATGCCTTGAATACTACAAACTGGACCCATGCCATTATTTCACTAGCCCTGGGCTATCTTGGGATGCTATGTTGAAAATGACTGATATCAAATTAGAGCTTATGGTCGACATTGATATGTTCCAGTTCATTGAAAAGGGTCTGCGTGGTGGAATCAGCTATATAGCCAATCGTTATGGTAAAGCAAACAATAAATACGTGAAAGAATACGATAAGAAGGCACCCTCAAAGTATATCATGTATCTCGATGCTAATAATCTATACGGTTGGGCAATGAGTCAATACCTTCCAACAGGCGGATTCAGATGGATGACACAAAAACAGATCGATAAGATAGACCTAGCTAAGTACAATGAATATAGTAAAAAGGGTTTAATTCTGGAAGTTGACCTGGAATACTCAAAAGAGTTGCATAACCTTCATAACGATTATCCACTTGGACCGGAAAAGGTGAAAGTAACTGGAGACATGCTATCAGATTATTGCAAAAGCATTGCTGAGAAATACAAGATATCAGCTGGTTTAGTTCATAAATTGATACCAACATTAAGCAACAAAGAAAAGTATGTACTACACTACAGGAACCTTCAATTATACACTGATCTCGGTTTAAAAATAACTTAAGTCCATCGAGTACTAGAGTTCAATCAGTCCGCATGGTTAAAACAATATATCGATTTCAATACACAGAAGAGAACAAATGCAAAAAATGCTTTTGAAAAAGACTTCTTCAAGCTTATGAACAACAGTGTATTTGGAAAAACGATGGAAAACCTCAGAAAGCGAGTAGACGTCAGATTAGTCACCGATGAAAAGAAACTATTAAAAATGGCTGCTAAACCGACATATGTTAGCAGTAAAATATTCAATGAAAATCTAGTAGCTGTGCATAAGATTAAACAAACACTTAACCTTAACAGGCCCGCATATGTGGGTATGTGTATTCTAGATCTCAGCAAGGTGTTAATGTATGATTTCCACTATAACTACATTAAAAAGAAGTATGGAGACAAAGCTAAGTTATTATTCACAGACACAGACAGCTTGACCTATGAAATCGAAACTGAAGACGTCTATAGGGATTTCTGGAACGATAAAGATAAATTCGATAACAGCGACTACCCTGAAAGCTCACTGTATTTCAATAAGTCAAATAAAAAAGTAATTGGTAAATTCAAAGATGAAGCCGCAGGAGTTCCCGTTTGTGAATTCATCGGTCTACGATCAAAAATGTATAGCTACATGAAAGACAACCAAACAGGAGGAAAGACTGCTAAAGGGATCAAAAAGAACGTCATTAAAAAGAACATTCAACATGAAAACTATAAAGAGGTTCTATTTAATAACAAGCAAATGTATCATACAATGAAAACAATCCGAAGCAATAACCATCAACTTGGAAGCTATGAGCTTAATAAAGTGTCATTATCTTGCTTCGATGACAAGCGGTATATTCACGACAATGGCGTGACAAGCTATGCATATGGACATTATAAAATCTAAAAAATTCAGTTGGCTGTTGACGTCACACCATAGCTGTGGTTTTTATCGCCTCAAACCCACTGATTTGCCTCTTCTTCGTGGTCCTTAAAATAGTTCAGGATAGTATTGTGAGTTTTGTTGTATATTTAATTTAAAATACAGCCCTCTTTCTGACCCTTTACCCCAAGAATTAGCATATGAGACAGGAACCTTTGTTAGGGGGTTTCCCTTTCGAATGAGTCATCAAACTAGGTCACTATGTTTTGGGGATTCTAGATTTTTCGCTTTTTACGCATGTGTATTAATTTTTATCTTTGAAAATTTCATTTATGTACCACAAGCGTAAAAATGAAAATACAAACGCATATAAAGGGTTTTTTTACACAGATAAAGTGTGGCTTGTATACAAAGTATCTAACGATTGGAAAAAGCGGGGGCCTTTCGTTAGCGAAATGTATACAAGCCACCCGTGGAATAACGAAAAAACCCCGCCGTTCTTCCATGGGTTAAAAACACACAAAAAATCACCCTGAGATGGTGTCGGGTTGTTGGGTAGAGCTATATTCGAGCTTCTAGGCTTGTCAGAAGTGCCGGTTCAACCTCAAGCCGGAGGGTGAAAAAAACAATTAAACAAATACTTGGCCCTAACAGGGTCTGATAGTGCCCGAGCGGAGTGGATGTGGGAAAACCATAAATGATAGTGCTCGGGTGGTGTGGAGGTGGGAATTCAAAAACAAAAAAACCTCTCATGAGGGACGGGTGGTGATTCAAATTCCAAATTAAGTCCCTCATGAGAGGTTCTGGTGGCCACCAGTTTTGCTATTTTTTTCTGCATCTTTAATTGCTTCAACAAATTCAAAAGTAATTTTTCCGAGAATGTCACGCTTGGTGATTTTCCGAGAAAGTCACGCATTTTTAATAAACTATAGATTCCAAAATACGAGATCAAAAATACGAGATCAAAATGTTGAAACCGTTAAATGTAAAAAATGATCTGGTACCCCCAAGTACAATACTACTATAAATGTAATGAATAAAAAGCCATACTACTTTGAGGAGAGCAATTTTCGCATACCGAAGCTTGGAGTGAATTTAAAATAGTGGACTACATTAGTTCCGAACTACTTGGACAGCTACGACTGCGAGACTGATAGTGGTATAGCTACGGAAGCACAGGGTTTTTACTGAGGCTTTCAACAGCCACTTAGCTCAGATTGGCATAATTCAGTAAGGCCTGTTAAGGCTATTAGCCCAGACACGATTTTAGATATCATTAAGCCTTTGTCATCGTAAAAAAGAGACCGGAGTTGACAATATTTGGACTATTTACTGAAAGAAGCAGCACCGATCGCCGATGAGTCCCTTGCCGTTATGTTTAACAAGTCGATCGGAACCGGTATTTTCCCAGCTGGTTTAAAGTTTGCTGAAGTCACTCCAACCCTGAAGTCAAATGAAAAAGACGATTTAAACAGCTACCGTCTCATCTCAGTCTTAATTTACGTTGCGCCGAAGACTTTTTGAAAGTCATCAGCTTTATTCTTAT
>JAEMWC010001139.1:182500-255790 GCA_016490735.1 Pachyseris speciosa | reverse complement strand
AACCAACTAGACGAAAGATTATGAATCAGAAATACTGAAGGTAATGATTATACAGCACTTGACAGAGACTTGAAAAACAAAGCAACCTTACAGCTATAGCCTACAACTTTTCAGCCGGTTTTTGCGGCTTAAAAAACTTTAAAAACATTGACAAACTTTTGTTTTGACTTGCGCGTCATGAATAAATTATTTTTGCGCGAGTCACCTGCGTTACTTACACAACACAATTTTTTCGAGTATATTATTAATATGTAATCACATGATTTTTCTCGTGCAATTTGGAATAAATAAGCACGAGTAAATTTTTTCAAAGACTCACAAAACTGCATGAGCCAGTAGGGCGAATGCAATTTGTTATCTTTGAAAAAAATTTACAAGTGCTTATTTATCCCAAATTGCACGAGAAAAATCATGTGATGTACGGGCTAATTACCTATGCTAATTATTTTTTTTTTCTTCATCCAGCGTAGTCTTTCAGCCTCCTCCAAGCGGGCACCTTGCTGGATCTCGAGGGTGCCCTCTTACAACAGGTTTCACGGTATTATTCACGTTTGGTTTCATTTATTTTTTTGTGCAGTAATTCATGGCATTAAACTATGGGCACCCAACGAGCCACACCAGCCAAAAGCTGTAGAAAGGCATTTTTAATTACCTTATGGTGTTTTAAGACTGTTTAAAGTGATGATTTCTTTTAGCAAGAAGAATTTCTCATCTGTTCGGATCACTGCCCGAAAATGTTCGGGAACCAAATCTTCCTTTGAGAAAATGCAAGCTGAAATGAACTTTCCACGAACTTTCTAAGGAACAATTTTCTGTCTGAAAATGCTAGCTGACGTTTTTGACTGCCAAACACAGCAATTACAGTTAGGAACAGATGTCACTGTCGCAAAGAGAAAAAAGAGGAATGGAAGTGAATTGTCCCTGTGGCAAACTGCCGTGCTTGTTCTGTCGTTTTGTCGGTGTTTTGGGAGAGGATTGTCGCCTGTTTTAGGAACCATGTCGCTTGTCGCTTCTACTCCTTGGTAGCTGGTAAGAGAAATTTGTTGGAACCTAAACATTGAACAGTGTCTGGACCGTGAAATCATTGAGAGGCAAAGAGATAATTACGCGATTCGTTCCCAGGTCACTCTCCTTTAATTTTTTTTTCCGTTTTTAATTCACACGTGTTTTTGCCACCTTCGTAGGATATATGAAGCCAGCTGGCCGTGTTACTTCCGCTTGGAAAGGTAAAAATATTCTCATGGAGCGGAGGAGGAGGAGTGGTAGGGCTATAGCCTTACCACTTTCTTGGGTCGATTTTTTTAGGGCTCCTGATGACACAGATACTGTATGAATTTTACCACTTAAAATTGACCAGATGCTTTAGTTATATTACTTTAAAATGGTGCCTGTGGTCCCTGGATTAAGTAACATCCATATAATCACAGAATGATCGTGTACTCAAAAATACCTGCACGCCAATTTGTTTTTCAAAAGAAAATGTCTTAAGAAATTCATTTTATATTTGCACACGTCTTTCCACCTGTCGGCAAACATAGGCTGTACTAATAGATTGATAGCCGCAGTTTAAAATTATTGGACGATGACGATAACAATGTTTATCCTTCCAGAAGGTGGATAAATCATCCGTACAAGTTTCTTAAAAAAGAAGAAGAAGAATTCTGGAGAAAGGCCTTGTTGTACTGCACTCGCGTTAAGCAACCGAAATTAAAGTTTCTTTGCCAAGGAATATCTGTGACTTTAATTTATGGTCCCAGTCGAGCGACCCCTTTAAGGTTCGTTGGAGCTCCAGTGTAATTAAGTTAAGAGGTGCTCATTCGCATGAAAAACAATGACTGTCGAGTCATCCATTGGAGCTATTGTTCATTTCCCGATTTCAAAACATTATTTAAAAAATAATTTGGTCCATTGGTTTTGCAAAACTTATAATTTAGTCGAACTGAGCTAGAGTTTTTCTCAATTTAGACGCTTGCGAAACAAATGTATTGCAAGGGAAAGTCCAAGTGATTTTGCAGCAGAGACACAGTATCAGCTTTAGTTCATGTCGTGTCGGCTTTTTATCAGTTCCCGCTAAAATGATACCACAACTGAATCAACACTTCAAATGGATAGAACCCCTCTTCGCTATTGTGTAAGAGCGACACTCGTTAACTATGCCCAGTCAGTTATTGCAAATTAACTATTTACTTCTGAGTACATGTAAGCCTTTTCTATTCCATACGTAGGCCTTGCCTAGAAATGACAACAGTTAATTTTGACCTTAATATACTCATTGGTGACAGGACTCAACCTTTTCGGATTTTTTAGGCAGTTCAGTCTATTTAACAATTAGATTATCAGCTCAAAATGTCTATCACGCGATAGAAAGCGAGAGCGAATAGTCTAATTGTTTTAGTATAAATCCTCCTCGCAAACACTTCGAAGACGCTAAGAAGCAGCCGCCATTTTGATGACAACCGCTACTCACTATCTATCACAGAATACACAGCCAGTCGCGTAGACAATCAAAGAACGGCATTCGAGATAGAACGCTAGAAGATTTATACTAATGAGTTTTATAAACTACTTGGGAGTCCATTTTTTCTTGGCTCCGGTTTTGTTTTAGCCTCACATTGTACGAACTAAGTGGCGAAAAAGGGCCTGCTCGTAGTCTAGAGTCCCTAATGTACACACTCAGTTTGAATAAATATGTTTATGTTGCGCGAAGAGAGAGTCGAGAAAGTTCAACTTATTACCTAAGCAATGAGATCTGATTTGGGGCATGGGAGCTTGCATTTGCATGTGTAAGCAAATAACACAATACGATGACAACCCAATGTTCAAACCATGCACCACTGCATCTTAAAACGATGGTAATAAGAGCTATACGCAAATCATTATAACGTCGGAATAATTCCCGGGGGGGAGGGCAGGACTCCCGTAGGATAGGGTATAGTTTTTGGGCCCCTAGCCCTAAACCGGGTGTATAATTTCAAGCGGTCTGTCGTAAAAAGAGTCTGGATCCGTCCACACATACTCTGGTTTCAAGACTGTCGTCGACTACTTAGCAATCCGAAATGTACGGTAAATGGCGGTAAATGAATTTCGTAGAAACACATTTAGTAAAAAGAGATTCCCGTCAATTTAGTTTACACTTGTGGCTCATCGCGAAATTAATGCTTTCACTTCTACGTAATGTATTATATTTCTGTTGTGATCGGTGTTCACGTTTCAATGGGTAGAACATCACGTGTGATAAGTCACAATGGGCCTTTAAGTGCGATAATAATTGCCAATAAAACACTTGTGTAAAACAAGAGAATGTGGATATACGATGTTGTCCTTTGTCCTAAACAGGGTCTTATACGCAAACGTGGGTCAAGTACCCCCACCCCCACACTAGAGGGGGGAGGGCATCATTATGGACACTACAGGGACTACTTGTTTCCGTGTCGGATTGCTTGATTAAATCGCCGTCGCCACAATGGATCTTTCTCGAAAAGTTCCGGTCATCATTTTGCTGACCGCTTGACAAAATGTTCCCATTTAACAGTTTTTTTTTTATAAGAAAGATGCGATTCACTCAAAACTGTCACACGCAAACTTGGAAATAAAAGTCTTGTTATAGTTTTTATCCTTACCTAGCACATAAGATGTTTCTTCCCCGCACCCAAACGTATATAATGCCAGTCCAAACGAAGAGGCGTCAGTTGCAATACTGGACATGATGCACACAGGGACCTTGTCCTCCGGGTTGAAAATTTAAAATCGCGTGATGCGTTCTGGTCGACTGAGAACAATTCGTAATTATTCAATATTTTGGGGACGAAGTTTTTAACGTTTTGCTAAGGTGAATGCCAAATTTACGCGGTGTCTCAGTGCGGGCAGTAAGCGGCTCCAGTGCGCGAGTACCTCAGTTCTGACAGAGGCAAAGAAATCTAACTGACCGCGTTAACATGCCTGTTAAGGTACATTGGCAGACAACAAGACCCTCCATCAGAGAAAGAACAAAGTTTATGTTCAACAACGAACTCTTCAGCGATGTTAAGTTTAAGGTTCGTAATGGTGATGGTGAAAGTGAAAGCAAGCTATTGATTCCAGCTCACAAGTTCGTGCTGTCGATTGGCAGTCCTGTGTTTGAAGCCATGTTTTACGGCGAGCTAGCTGAGACTGGAGCCTCTATTGAACTGCCTGACTGTGAATATGAAAGCCTGTTGGAGTTGTTTCGTTACCTGTACAGCGATGAAGTGAATTTGAGCGGAAACAATGTGATGGGAATGCTGTACTTGGCAAAGAAATATATGGTGCCCTCTCTTTCTAAAAAGTGCTGGACTTATCTCCAAGATAATTTAAATGGTTCGAATGTTTTCAGCATTTTGCCGATGGCCGACAAGTATGAAGAGAAAGAGCTAGTGGATTACTGTTGGGAAGTGATCGACGAACAGACAGAAGCGGTCGTTAATTCCGATGACTTTGTCACAATTGAGAGGCCCTTACTTGAAGCGATAGTCCAGCGAAATACTCTGAAGATTGAAGAGGTCGCCTTGTTCCAAGCCGTGGATTTGTGGGCGACAAAACAATGCGAAAAGCAACAAGTAGAAGCGAATGGCGAATCAAAAAGGAAATTTTGGGCAAGGACATTCTTGAAGCAATTCGTTTTCCAGTGATGACCCAACAGGAATTTGCAACTGTCGTCCTCGAGAAAGACATCCTTTCTCATGATGAAGTGAAGAGATTATTTCAATTTTTTAGTTCAGCATCTACTTCATCATCGGGATTTCCAGAGAAAATAAGGCTTGGACCTGTTTCTCGTTGTCGTAGATTTGAATCAGTGGGTACGGAAGTTACTTGGCTTTACGAAGATGGCAAACGAGACTATTTATTTTTTTCTGTGGACAAAGACATCACATTACATGGGCTGTGTTTGTGTGGAAGTAAGGGCGGTGACTACACTGTAACGGTGGAACTATGGCCGCAGGACCCCTATCTTCCACGGTTAACAGCACAAACAGGGACGTTTTCTTCAAGGCTTTTGAAGTACAAAGGAAGTAATTATTACGGTTATGATGTTCTTTTTAACTCTGGTGTTAATTTGCAGAAGAACACCCAGTACCTGATTCACGCCTTTATTGTTGGTCCACCATCTTGCAAGGGAGATGACGGCAATACTATTGTCCAGTCATGTGGTGTTACATTTAATTTCACTGGGTTATTTTCAAGTGATCATGGCACAAATGAACTTAGAGGCCAGTTTCCAGAATTACTCTTTTCTGTTAAAGATTAACTTGATTTAAGCCTAACACTGTTTGTTGTTTTCTTTAAACTACAATTTTTCTCTGTTTAACACAACTGTTTCAATAGCCGTCGGCGGTGCGTTTACGTTGTCCTCAAAACCTCCAGTCATATGTGATTACATTTACATGTGAATAAGAGATAAAATGTAACATAGCAAGAAATGTGAAGGCGAGATTTTGTTGCCACATGTTGCAAGTAATCTAGCTTTGAAAAAAATTGCAATTAGTGTAAAATACACTCAATGTAGCAATTTGGATTGAATGCAGGTCAGTGTTAATAGTGCTGAGATAGAACGTCTAAGTAAAGATCTTCTTCTTGATAGGTTCCACAATATGGATTTCGGTCATTATTCTTCTAACTACGTTGCAGAATATAGTTTTGCGTTAGTAGCTAATCCACTCATTTTAGTAGATGGAAAGCCTAGAGGAATCTAATTGTAAAATTACCCGGAAACAAACAGCCTGTATAAACGGTCAAATTATTGTTTCACTTTTGGAGACCTCTTTTCACCTACGGGTAGCTAAGAGTAAAAATATAGACTGATATGAAAGAGTCTCACTGACTACTTTATTAGCAATTATATCAACCTTAACTTTATAAACATTATTTGATAGATATTTCTTAGGATTTTCTTTTCGACGATACTAACTTTAAAAACTGCAGCTTCTTTAAACTAGTTTGTCCTAGTCCCCAAACCTGCATTTAGTCGGTTTAAAATTGATCCAGTAATTAATTTTCATTCTGGTTCTATCTCTTTATGGGGAATACAGAGGTTTCATGAAAAGCGGGGTACACTGATATTTGAGTGTGTCTAAGGGATTTTCCAAAAAGTGTGAAACGGTTTTCTTGGTGGTAGGATAAAACGTTATTTGAAATTAACAGGGGTTATAAACTGTATACAGTCTTACATGAACCTCGTGCACTTGCGGACACCTCCAAGCAGCACACGAAACCACGGTCCCCGTTGATTCCCCTTTGAAACCCTACAGGTATAACCTTCTGTAAGCGGAACTTCGCGTAAGTGGAAGCAGATACCTCTTTATCTTAAATTAACCCTTATTCGCGGGATAGTTTAATCGGCTTTCCAGGAACGGGGGCCAGATATTTTAGCCCTATCACTTTAAAATGGTCTCCGTGGTCCCTGGATTAAGTTACATGCATATAATATAAGAATGTTCGTGTAATGACAGAATGTTGGAACGCGTTAAAGTGTGTGTCTACTATGGGTCCTGGGGCATGCTCCCACGTAAATTAAATTCCTTTGAAATGGCTAGAAATCCATTCAAAACTAACATGGTGTGGTGAAACTTATATACTTTCAGCAACAAAAGTCGGGGTTTTAAAACAAGAATTTAATTACCTTTTCGTATAATGACTAATCATAACTGGCAATGAAGCCTGGTTTTCACTAGCGACGCAAGCACAAGCGCAAGAATAAGCGCAAGCATATGTAGCTTATGCCAAGTGAAAACTAACACTTCTCAAGCGAACGCAAGCCCCGGGGGTGCACTAAAAATATTTTAATACGGGGAGGCTCCGTCCGGGTCCGACCCCTTACCCTTTTATATACCAATTTGTCGAGGATACGACATTAAAAAAAAAATAAACACAATGCTGGTTCTTTTTAATAAACTCTTCACTGGTGAACGCAACATCAAAGACACATCTTGCACACTTCCTCGCGAACTCGTTCTCGAAACTCATTCTCGAAATCACGTGACGCCTTGACGTGCGCGTCAACGTCAATCAAAAATAAAACACAAAAGAGCGGAAGCACATTCCGCCCCCAGTCGAGAGACTATGTCGAGACGAAATACAGTCATTAGATCTAGGCTTTCGATTCTTGTAGCAAACAAAGTTTTTGTAATTGGTCTCTTGTACTCTCAGCTTTGAGTACGCACAGTAACAGCTCGAACAATTCCATCTTGTCCAGGATAAGCAACACACGATCCTGCCCAATCGCCATATCACCTCGCGGCTGATTCGGTTCAGCCACAAGCACAACGTCCTCCCGCTTTCAAGTTCTGTTTCTTCTCTTTCCACTTCTTCCTCTCTGACAGCTAGGAGGATATTCTTTGCTGAAACGCCTCCAGAAAAAGTTAGCTAATGCTTTGAGACTGTCGCCACAGTTTTGTCGAGTTAACCTCTCTGTCACTAACATTGGCATCTTCATAACTTGAAATAAAGGGGATTAGTTTCTAAAGAAACTGTGGTGCTGCGTCGGTGGGGGAGTGAAACACGAAATTTGGTTTATCAACGGAGTTGATAATGTAAATTGACCATCGTACAGCTAATCGAATCCCTGTACGGTGGTCAATTTACATTATCAACTCCGTTGATAAACCAAATTTCTTCATAACTTGGATTGGCGCGCAGAAGCAATAGGTGGTTCGGTGTGAGTGCTTCAATGTCTCCTGCGTCAGATGATATATGGGTAATTGGTCGACTGTTCAATATACCTTCTGCCTCAACGAGAGCAGTCCTCAACGCCTCTTTAGGGACAACTCTGTCCTTCAGAACAGCTTTCAGCGTCTTCTTTGTACACTGCACTAGTCTCTCCCATGCGCCACCAAAGTGTGGAGCGCTTGGTGGCTGAAAGTTCCACTCAATCTCCTTGGGTGCACAAAAGGTTTGTATTCTCTTTTCATCTAGTTGTTTGACGCATTTCCTCAGTTCATTATTAGCCCCAACAAAGTTTGTGCTGTTATCACCAAACATTCTCTGAGGCCGTCCGCGTCGCGCTATGAATCTCTTCAATGCCATAATGAAATGATCTGTTGAAAGATCATCCACCAGTTCAAGATGGCAAGCTCTCGTACCCATGCAAACGAACAAACAACCATAAACTTTGACCTCCCTTCGTCTCTCCTTAACCAGCATCGGTCCTAAAAAGTCGACTCCAGTGTTCCTAAACACCATTCCTGACTCGAGCCTGCATCCTGGTAGGTTTCCCATTTTCTGCTCATGGGGCTTCAATGTCTGGCGATAACAGTAATTGCACTTGAATTTTGCATTACGCACAGCCTGGCGACCATGGATTATCCAATACTCTTGCCTAATTTAATTCAGCAGGTGTTCGGTTGGGGGGTGGTGATAAGAACGATGCATTTCACTAACGATTAGCTGCGCGAGCTCGTGACGTGAGTCAATAATCTTAGGATGTCGCGCACGATATGGTATGGACTGGGCTTTCTGCAGTCTTACACCGACGACTAGATATCCTTCCCCCAATCTAAGATCAAGGGACTTTATTCTGCTCTGCTTAGGAATCTCCTGTCCCCTCTCCCGGCGCCTCAACTCTTCACCGAATGATTCAGCTTGCGCCCTCTTCACCAAGTAATTCTGAGCATTTCACCTCCGACACTGTAAGTGATCCTGTCAAACGCGCGTCCTTCTTCACTCGCGTGTTTTTTGCAAATCGCTTCACATACGCAACAACTCTTCTTAGTTTCGTCAGTGATGAGTATCTCTTCCATCCCAGCACGGCTTCAGATTCCTGAGATACTCCAGCCTACTTCAGCTTCCTTTCGCTGTAGTCAACTTCCTCCTGAGGTGCTTCAGCTTTACTCTCTGGCCACAGCTTTGCTGGCATATGCAGAAACTCTGGTCCACCATAATAGCGATGACTCACGTTGAGTTGGACGGGGCGTAGTCCTCGGATGATGTCATCTGCGGGATTGTTGTCCGTCGGCACGTACCTTCAGCACACCGTGCCCGCCCCCAGTGTGGACTCAAGGTCACTCATGATCATGCGAATCTCAGACACACGGTTACCAACAAATGCCTTGTAGTTCGAACTGGTCTGGTTCATCCAGTGTAGAACTGTAGTGGAGTCACTCCAGAAGGTCATCCTCTCTATCTTCATCATCAGCTCCTTTGACAGTGTTTCAGCTAAACGTGCTGCTAAGAGTGTTCCCATGAGCTCAAGCCTGCAGATTGACTGTGTCTTCAGTGGCGCAACTCGTCCTTTCCCAGCGACCAGTCTACACTCCACCGTGTTATCCTCGAATTCTTGTCTCAAATATGCACATGTACCATAGGCATCCTGGCTGGCATCACAGAATACTTGCAAAGAAGTTTCACGCATAGGTTTGTCTTGACTGAGGAGGGCTCTAGGAATCTTCACTTCATCAAGGTCTGCTGCTTCTCTGCGCCACTCACGCCATTCTCGAAGATCAGCCTCCCTCAACTCATCATCCCAGCCATACTTCATACGATTCAAATTCTGTAGGATGATCTTACTTCTGATTGAGAACGGCAGCAGGAGTCCTCGAGGATCCCACACTGAGAACACCTGGCTTAGCATTTTCCTCTTTGTAGTACCGGCATCTTCTTTGAACCCAGTAAACTTCAGCATATCTTCCTCAGCGTCCCATAACGCTCTGTCTTTCGGTAGCGTATTCTCACTAAGCTCAAGGAATCGTGGAGATCTGTCCTGCTCTGGGATGGTTGCCAAGACGTCTGGATCATTTGTTAGCCACTTGTGTAGATGGAAGCCTCCGCGACGCGGTAACTCAGTCATTTGCTTCCGCATTTCTATCGTTTCTTCTCGAGAATTAGTAGACGGCAGGCCGTCGTCCATGTAAAAGTTCTTGTAGACTGCTTTTACACCCAAGTGAAGATCTCCATTCTCATCTGCATTGCGCCTCATTGTGTAGTTTGCCCTGGATGGCGCAGACACTTCTCCAAACACTGTTCTTTCGAACTGAAACACTCTTGGTTCTTCTTCTGGTGATTCTCGCCATAAGAACTTCATCGATGGCTTATCTCTTTCAGGTAGGCGCAGCATGTGGTACATTTCTTTCACATGTGCAGCCATAGCAATTCTCCCTTCACAGAATCTGAGCATAACTCCAAACAGGGAGGACAAAAGGTTTCGCCCCGTGTAGATCTTATCGTTCAGACTTTGGCCCATAAATTTCGCTGATGCATCGTACACTCTTCTTAGCCGATCGACTTTCTTGGGGTTGATAACAAACCGATGTGGTAAGTACCAAGTCACTTTGCTTTCACTTTGTACCTCAACTTCATTTAGCTTCTTCACGTAGCCCTTCTCGACATCATCCTGGATTGACTTAGCGTATCTGTCTCTTATCTCAGGATTAGTCTCAAACTTCTTCTCTAAGGATTTTAGCCTCCGCTTCGCCATGTCATAGTTGTTGGGTAGAGATGGGTCCTCCTCTCTCCACAGCAGTCCGGACAAATACGCATCTTCGCCGTCAATTTTGACTGTTATTCGCTCCATCAAAGAAAGTGCTCGCTTGTCTTCAATCGAACGGGTTGGGATTGCTACCTTTACCACTCCTAAAGTTTCTATCTCTGACTGAGCCACGACCAGTCGCTTTAACTCTTCATCGTCACCTGCACATCTTTCGTACACTTTGAACGCTCTGTAAGGTGATGCTACTCTTTGGTCACCTGGTAACCAGTTAGTGACTGCCCAGCCGAGTGGGGTCTCAACTGCATAGGGCACCCTTTCGTCACATAAATGATCTGAGTTTTGGCAGAATTAAGTCTGAGTTGTCAGTTCCAATTATCAGTTGCACTGGACTTGTGTCCGTATCATGCAGATCCAAGTCTTTCAGGTGGTTATACTCATGCTTGATTGTCGACCACTTCAACTTCTGATCAGGACCATTCAGGTTAGGAACTGCCTTCACATCTCGCACTAGATACTTGACTTCCTCTTTTCCAACTCGAGCAACACGGCACTTCTTGAAATGCTGAGAGGTAAATGTTTTCTGTGAATTGACAGCTTGAATTTCAAGATCTACCTCTTTGCCTCCAAGTCCTAATGTCACCACCAAACTCTCATCCATTAACGTAGTATTGCAGCCCGAGTCACGCAATGCCATTGCCTGCTGTTCCCCTTTCTCTCCAAACACAATTACAGGTAATACCTCAACCACTTGACTTCATTTCCCCTGTTTCACACTGCTCTGTTACATCTCCTGGTTTGGTCAGACTTAGCTTTGAAGCGGGTTGCTCGCCAACCTCAGCATTCTGAGTGTCAGGTGCGGACTCCATGCCTAAGCGCGAGACTCGATCATTTACACTGTCAACTGGTAATTCACCAAGTTCTTCATCGATGATATCCTCATTATTAGACACGCAATCCTCCTTGGCAAGGTATCCTCGTACTAATACTCCAATTTTGATTCTTTAGCTTTCTTTCTAAGCTCCAACACCTTGGCACGTCGCTCTGTTTCGGCGCGAATGAGCTTGATCTCCTCTTCACATTTTTGCTCGGCTATTTTTAGCTCAAGAGCGAACTTTTCAGCTTGTAATTTCTTCCTCAAAATTGAACTTTTACTTGACTTGGATGAAGCCGTAAATTCTTTGGACGTAAACAGTACCGGTGTTTGTCCTCTCGGTTCGTTTTTGCTACTCATTTTTGTTGAATTTCACAGATTATTCACAGGTTGAAAATTGTTCTTGTTGTTGACACACTCACCACTCGACGGTTCCACTCTTCGCTTCGCTGTTTTCGATTTAACTCGCACAATTCCGCTCTGGTTTCCGCAAGACTTCACTCCACATCCGGCTCGAAGGACCAAAATGTCGAGGATACGACATTAATTAACACAATGCTGCTTCCTTTTAATAAACTCTTCACTGGTGAACGCAACATAAAGACACTTCTTGCACACTTCTCGCAAACTCATTCTCGAAATCACGTGACGCCTTGACGCGCGCGTCAACGTCAATCAAAAAATAAAACACAAAGGAGCGGAAGGCACACCATTTTTAACAGAAAAGATACCCCTTTCGTATACCTTCCATTGACAAATAGTACCCCTTTCGTATACCTAAAACAGGAAGTCTTCTAGTCTAGTGGCAATATTCTGAAAGACGCTTAAAAATGATTTTCGTAAAACTTTTTGAGTAGAAGCAGGAAACAGGGCTCAAAATGTTCGTTTTGGGATGCTTTCTTAGTATTTTGCTGTTTCCTTTGTTGATTTGGACTAGTATGGCAATTAAGGGAATGTTTTCGCAGAGCCTCATTTCTGCTACATGGAAACGAGGCTGGACCAAGAATTGTGATAAAACAATGCAAAACATCAGCAAAACCACAGGAAAGATTACGGACAATACTGACAACATGCCACTAACCATGTGCAAATCTAATTAGGTACATAGCACTGGTCACGTGACATGTTATTCAAGTCACGTGACCCATACCAAGAGAACAAATTCAAAAGAAGTTGGCAGATCTAAAGATGTCATTAAAACTAAACAAATCATCCAGTTAACTGTTCTTTAATGGTGGTCTGTCATACATGGCATATAGGAAGTGTTACATGAGCCTACATGTGTTGTATTACACTCTAAAGTCGTTAGTAATTTAAACAATTTGAAACTTTTCTCATAAAAGATTTGATTAGGCAGTATATCCTAATATAATTTTGTGATTAAACCTGCACTACAAAATACAAATATTCTTGACATCCAGATTGAGAAACAACTATGTTAATTGTTTCTAATCTATAACAGTTATGATTCTGCATAAGTCCCCACATTTACAAGCTCTGGAGCAATTTAGAGACAACCCAACACACTTGCAACGCCTTGTAGCACAGCACGTTCCCTCTCGCGTGCACCCACAACATGCCAGTTGTACACATCCTGCCAATACCTGTGGCATAGTGACCACTGCAGGCATGAGAATACCCTCTTCACATTGCCATCCATTCCCCTTAGGGATGGGTGACACAGGGCAGGGTTCTGAAGCCTTCTTCATTTCAGAGATTTAAGAAAAGTTTGGATGGACTCCCTCCAACTCAAGACGCCCTGCATCTTCACATCAAGCGAGCTCGCCTTCAGGCATTTATATGGAAGCAGGCTTCAGAACCCTGCCTTGTGTTGCCCAGCCCCGAGAGGAATGGATGGCAATGTGAAGAAGGTATTCTCAAGCATACACTGAGAATACACTGGTCACTATGCCACAGGTATCGGCAGGATGAGTACAACTGACATACATACATACATACTCTATTTGTTTATACACGGTAAAATCTTCAGTATATATTACATTAATAAAAATATTAATTAAAACAACACTGTTTTACAAGATTGCCGTGTGAGAGACCGACTGATAATTGTTGTAAATTTTGTCAAGTTTCCTTTTAAAATATCCAAGAGAGTCCGATTTCCTTAAATTTCTGACATATTGTGGGTGCACGCGGGAGGGAACGTGCTCTGCTACGGGGCGTTGCAAGTGTGTTCGGTTGTCTCTAAATTGCTCCAGAGCTTGTAAATGTGGGGAATTATGCAGAAACATAACGAGAAGGTTGTCCAATACACCCGATCTGAGTCGGATCGACTGAGGTGGTTGATGGGTGGAGTCGATCCGACTCGGATCATCGCGACCCGTCTTATAAAAAGACGACCCGACTCACCAAAAGTCATTTGGCGAGAGACTTTGAACAATTTCAGCATAACGCTATAGAGGGGGTCAGAAATGTTGTCGGATGGAGTTGATCCGACTCGGATTGTCACGGCTGATCATATGAAAAGACGGCCCGATTCACCGGAAGTCATTTGGCGAGAACTTAGAACAATATAGCTATTGCGCTATTGCTATTGCGCTATGGGGGGGGGGGGGGGTCAGAAATGTGGTCGAGTGGAGTCGATCCGACTCGGATCGTCACGACCCGTCATATGATTCTCGAGTAGACAGATAAATTGTCGAGTGGAGAAATGCATCTCATTAGGGGGACTTCGAATTTTGGAGCGAGTTAGATATGGCAAGGGTCACTGCGATAATGTTATCGAGTCGTACGAGTCGTTCGAATGGAGAAAGCGGTTGTCTAGTGGACAGACAGAGTTGTCGAGTGGACAAATGCTTTCAGGAGGAAATTTTCAGCGTGTTAGTGTAAGCGAGGGATACTGCGATATTATTGTTGGCCCTTTCTGCTTGTGGTTTAAGACAACGAGGTATACACTAGTAACGCGCGCTTGTTTTTACTTGTGGCTTTTAAAAAGAACGAATTATATATATGAGTAACGAGCGCTTCTTTATGCTTTTGGCTTAGAGAATGAGGCATACACATGTGTTGCGCGCTTGTTTCCATTTTCCGCCATGTTATTATTTCTGCTAATGAGATGCATTTTTCTACTGTGGTTTGAAAATGAGGTGTAAAAGAGTAACGCGCGCTTGTTTCGACTCGTGGATTTAAGAACAAAGCATATACATAAGTAACGTGCGCTTGTTTCTGCTCGTGGCTTAAAAAACGAGGCATACACATGTGTAGCGCTCTTGTTGCTGTCGGTTGCGCCTTTGTGCTTGTGGTTTAATCAACGAGGTATACACGAGTAATGCGCGCTTGTTTGGACTCATGGCTTAAAGAGCCAGGATATACACGAGAGTAGCGTGCGCTTCTTTCTGCTCGTGGATTAGAGAACGAGCCATACACACGTGTAGCGCACTTGTTGCGCCTTTCTGCTTGTGGTTTAAACAATGAGGTATACACGAGTAAAGAGCGCTTGTTTGGACTCGTGGCTTAAAGAACGAGGATATACACGAGAGTAACGAGCGCTTCTTTCTCCCTCTGCCTCTGCGGCTAAACTTCAGAATACCCCGCCACGATTGCGTGACTTTAATCTTCTGCTCCCGCAGTCCCGCAGTCAATATATTTGCACATGGAAAAAAAAGAGAAACACTATACACATGATATACCTCGTTCTTTACCCTTTTTGTAGGAGTGCGGGACCGCGGCAGTTGTATACCCCCTTAATACTTCTTCTTCTCTTTTTACGACTTCAGGAGTGCGGGAGTGCGGGAGCACTAGTTGTGTACCCACACAATCAAATTCATGTTTTTTAATGGTTTTTCCTCTTTTCTTTCTTTTACTTTAATGATAAATGTCATGACTGCGGGACTACGGGAGCAGGAGATTAATGTAACGCAATCGTCGTGGGGTATTCTGAAGCCGCGCTTCTTTCTGCTCGTGGCTTAGAGAACGAGGCATACACATGTGTAGCGTGCTTGTTACACCTTTCTGCTTGTGGTTCAATTAAACAACGAGGTATAGACGAGTAATGCGCGCTTGTTTGGACTCGTGGCTTCAAGAACGAGGCATATACATGAGTAACGCGCGCTTCTTTCTGTTCGTGGCTTAGAGAACCAGGCATACACATGTGTAGCGCGCTTGTTGCGCTTTTCTGCTTGTGGCAGCGCTTGTGGTTTAAACAATGATGTATACACGAGTAACGCGCGCTTGTTTGGACTCGTGGTTTAGAGAACGAGGCATATGAATGTTCACCATTTTTCGATGCTTTTAGAAAGCGTGCGGTGATTTCGCCACGCTTGAAGAACGAAGCATTCAACGTTTCTGAGCGCTATTCCAGTCAGTCATTATTTCTGAGAGCTATTCTGGTCATGACCTCCAGTGTTCATTGAGGATTTTTCCTGTCTCTCACCACCTGACATTTCCAATAGTCGGGTCGAATTTTCAAATGACGGGTCGTCACGACCTGATAGGATGGTCACGATCCGTCGAGATATTTGTAGCTGTCCCAGGCCATTTGACTTCCGGCAGTAAAGCTTACATCCTTTTTAAACTTCCCAACCCGACATCCAGTGAGTCGTGTCGTCAACCGCAATTGACGACCCGACTCAGTTCATGTATACTGGACTTGTGTGAAATTATAAAGGCTTGTCATAGTTATTTCTCAATCTGGATGTCAAGAAAAGATATTTGTATTTTATAGTGCACGTTTAATCACAAAATTCTATTAGGATATACTACCTAACCAAATCTTTTGTGAGAAAATTTTCTATGAAATAAATTACTAACGAATTTAGAGTGTAATACAACGCATGTAGGGCTTTGTATGCTCAGTTAACTGGATGATTTGTTTAGTTTTCATGACATCTTTAGATCTGCCAACTTCTTTTGAATTTGTTCTCTTGGTATAGGTCACGTGACTTGAATAACATGTCACATGACCAGTGCTATGTACCTAATTAGATTTGTACATGGTTAGTGGCATGTTGTCAATATTTTTCGTAATCTTTCCTGTGGTTTTGCTGATGTTTTGCATTGTTTTATCACAATTCTTGATTCCAGCCTCCTTTCCATGTTGCAGAAATGAGGCTCTCCGAAAACATCCCCTTAATTGCCATACCAGTCCAAATCAACAAGGGAAACAGCAAAATTTTAAGAAAGCATCCCAAAACGAACATTTTGAGCCCTGTTTCCTGCTTCTACTCAAAAAGTTTTACGAAAATCATTTTTTTGGACTTGGCTTCCTGACTATTCTTGTCATTTTCAAGTAGCGTTCAATAAATTAAAACAGTACCGTCATAAGACGGTATGCGTGTTCGAAATATTTTAATGAAAGGCCCTTTTAAATACCTCAATGACAGATTTCCCTACCCTTTCATATACTTCGACTCGTGAAATCCCTACCCTTTCATATACCTGAAGCGTGAAAAAGGTACCCTCCCCGTATAGACCATTATAGGGAGTACTCCCCGGGACGCAAGCATAAGCGCAAGCACAAGTAAAAGGAACATTGTTTATCCTTGCGCGTATGCTTATGCTTGCGTTAATCCCGCTTTCACGGTGAAATAAGCGCTCTTTTTTGCTTGCGCTTGTGCTTGCGTCACTAGTGAAAACCAGGCTTTACTAACGTATCCACAAACTCAACATAGATTACCCTCGAGACAATGAACTGTTGAAAAGTTGGGCGGCTAAAGCTCCCCCCACCCCCCCCCCCTCAGCATCTCCTCCTGCGCGGCGCCTGAATTTATTGGACAATAAAGATAACATTGCTTCTCCTTCCAGAAGGTGGATAAATCATCAGTACAATTGTTTTTCTTTTTAAAGAAGAATTCAGCAGAGGCCTTGCTGTGGTGCACTTGCGTTAAGCGACTTTTGCAAAACTTATAATCTAGTCGACCTGCGCTAGAGTTTTCTCAATTTAGGCGCTGAAAATATATTGCAAGGGAAAGTTTAAGTGTTTTGCAGCAGAAATTATCAGCTTTAATAGAGTCTAGTATAGACCATCAGTTTGAACAGAGGTTTATGATGCGCGAAGAGAGAGTCGAGAAAGCTCGACTTATTACCTAAGCAATACTGAAGTGGGGTTTGGGAGCTTGCATTTGCATGTGTAAGCAAATAACACGGTACGATGACAACTCAATGTTCAAACCATGCACTACTGCATCTTAACAGGATGGTAGTAAGTACTATGCACAAATCATTAGAACGTCGGCGTCATTCCTGGGGGAGGCATTGACCTGAACCTGGTGGGTATTTAAGGTTATTTTTGTCCTAAACAGGGTCAGGGTTTCAAGCACCCAGGGGAACCCCTATCCCCAAACGTGGGTCAAGTACTCCCTTCCCGGGGGGGGGGGGGGCATTACTAATTCTACAGGGATTACTTGTTTCCATGTCGGATTACTTGAAATAGTAAATGATTTTAAAAATCGTCGTCCCCACAATGGAGCTTGCTCGAAAGGTCCCGGTCAGCATTTTGCCTACAGCATGACAAAACGTTCCCATCTGAATACATCCATATAGAGGTCTGCGCTATATAAATGTAAATAATAATAATAATAATAATAATAATAACAATAATAATAATAATTATTATTATTATTATTATTATTATTATTATTAAAGGGACATTTTATGTGTTTTAAAACAATTGTAAATAGGTTTCAGCCTACAGGATTATCCAGTTTTTATATTTTTATGTTTTCATTGATGTGACATTGCTGCCTGTATTTTATGCGAATTAGAGAACCTTTCGGAAAAATGTTGACTCTAATAGATTTTGCTTTTGAAAAAAACAAAGGAAATTATTATTGTTATTGGAGAAGCATTTGTCAAATAATGATTATGATTAAGAATTTTTTCCAGTAGTTTTTACATTTTTTTTAAAATAGTATTTATCCTTGTAAATGGTGTTGGTTTGATATTTTTAAATAAAAATAATTATTAATTATTAAAAAAAATTATTATTATTATGCAGTAAAACTATCTGTATGCACAGTGTTATAAAGCGACACAGGGCGCAAAGCGTAACCTGTGCGCACAAGCGAAACTTAAAAGGAATAACCATATGAGTAAAAAAAGAATAAATAAATAAATAAATAATAAAATATATATCTATATATATATATATATATCTACATGGCTAATGTCTCGTTAGCTGCGAATACTTTAAGATCGTCAATATACAGCAAATCAGTCACTGTGGCACTGATTGGTTTAGATAACTTGTATCCCTCGGAGGCACTTATCTTCCAGGCCACGGGATTCAAGCAGATCGTGAAAAGCCTCGGGCAGAGCGCATCTCCCTGTGGTAATCCTTTCTTAAACATAATAGGATCAGACACTTCCCACCCATGCCGCGTGTTGGCGATGATTCTCGTCTTCCAGCTCTTACACAACTTACTTATCACCTTACACATCCACTTTGGAAACCTATGCAGCACCATCATCTCACCTAACCACCCATGATCTACCGAATCATATGCCTTCTTCACATCTACCCATGCCATACTCAGGTTACGCCTTCTTCTCTGACAATCCAACGTCACCACCCTATCAATCAACAAATTATCTACCGTTCCACTACACCCCTTTTTTGCACCTCTCTGCGATCCTTCCATCAGCCCATGCTCTTCCAGATGTTGATCCATGGGACCGAGAACACACGAAGTAAACCACTTATAAGCCGTGTTTAAACAAGTGATTGGTCTCTGATTGTCGCTGGTGAATTCCCCCGGTTTGGGTATCAAAGATGTTTTTCCTTCAGCAAACCAGGATGGGTAGTCATCATCACTTCTCGAGATCGCTTCAAACGACCGGGCCATGCCTTCGTGTAGCACTTGAGCACGCTTCCACCAGTAATTGACCAACTTGTCCGGCCCCGGAGCACTCCAGTTCTTCTTCCTTTTCAATATCCCTACTGCTTCAGCGGTTTCTAGTGTCCAGGCCTCTTCTGTCGGTGGAGGGACCTTGCTGAAGATCGCATCTCTCACTTCGTTCAGCCATTCAGCCTGGCTATTCCCAGTCCCCTCTCCTTCCCACAGTTCTCTCCAGAACGAACTCGCTTCTTCAATACTCCCGAACTTCTCTCTCTCCTCTGCAGCGGTGTTTCCATTAGCTCCCTCATACTTGGGGCGATCACAGTCTTCGCATTTGGCTAGCATCTCCCTCATATTAGCATACACGCGCCCTGCATCTTCTTTAAACTGTTGATTTAGAACCTTCGCTTCTTTATTCTTCTTATTCCTGCCAAAAGCTCTTTTCAGTTTCCTCAACGCACATTTCTGCCTTTCCATGTAACTCACAAGTGAAGCTATGGATAACTCTTTGCATTCTTGTTGTAGGATCGCTCTGTTCCTTTTTCCTCTTTTCGTCATTTTCCTGTTTTCTTTCAGACGCTCGATTTCAGATTTAGCCATTGAGATCTTTTTCCGAAGACACTCCGCCTTTTCCTCGTACGCTTTTTGACACTTTGATCTTTTACTCTTCTGGTTTGATGATTTTCCTGATCCTTGTTTTTTCCATCCTTTATACAAAAGGAATGCCGTGACAACAGAATAAAGCACACAATTAGCAATCCAAAGATAGCTAAATGGATTGTCCGTCGGGGATACTCTGCACTGCTTCATTAACTCCGTTATCACCTTATTAATATTCTCATGGTCGCCCTTTGTTGGCGTTCCTTTTGTTCGTGTATCAATAGTACGATTACTAAAATCGCCTTCGCACGGGTGGATATGGATGTAAACATTGGTCGCTGATTTCAAGAGCTCACGTGCTTCTGAGCTTAAGGAAGGCCGTTCATCCGGAACCGCCTCACTTTCTTCCATATGCAAATCTTGATCTCCTGTATTTGCATTTTGAAAACCTTCGACTGGTTCTTCGTTCCTTTCGCACTCTCTTGTTCTGATGTTTTCGCTTATTCTCTGTCTAACGTTCCCAAGTGTTTTCTCCAGTTTCGCCGCTTGGTCTCTTAGATTCTGCTCCGTGAGCTCCAGATAACCATAGCCCTTCTCTTCCCAAAGCTGTTTCATTATTCCCATGTAGCCTTTCTTCCTTCCATTGTCAAAACGCGGTGGGTTTTCTGAGTTAACCAGTCGCTGGGCTTGCTTTTTGCACTCCAAAATATCATGATTCCCCACCTCAGTCCATTTTATCCTTCCATTTATCCGCACAAGTCGTTCCTGCGATCCATTACTTGCCATGTTATGACCACAATGTCGGTAAACTCAAATTTCAAATTAAACTAAACAACAAACCAAATTCGCTCGTTCAGAGACACCGAATTGTCCTGCAGTTCGCCAGACAACTTCACAAGTATTCAGAATACTTTTCTGTATGTCTTTTAGTGCTCTGAACTTGGCTTACTTTCAGTTGAAACGAATTTTATCAGGAGCGATAAGACACGTCTGACCTACTTGTCGCCATCATACTAATTTTATTATTATTATTATTATTATTATTATTATTATTATTATTATTATTATTATTATTATTATTATTATTATTATTAGCTTTGTGAACTGGATGATCTCTTTCCTGTTTGCTTCCTAAGGGAGCGGGTCATAGCCCATGACCAAAGGTCTCTTAGAGTTTTCTCCTTACTCTAGAGCTCCAACACCTTTCTCAAAATCCTTGCCGTTCCCAGTAACGTAGTTTTCTGGAGTAATGAAATACTAATTTTGACATTCAACTTTCCCAACCACTTGTCCAAGTTTTTTGTTACACTTCCCAATGATCCTACAACAATTGGTACCACCTGCACAGTTCTCATGTTCCACATTCTTGCAATCTCTCTTTTAAGATCCTGATACTTTTCAACTTTCTCATTCTCCTTTTCAACAATTCTTTTATCCGCTGGTACGGCAATATCAATAATAGTGCACTTTCTCTCCTGTTTATTTACAACTACAATGTCCGGTCTTCTGGCTTCAATGACATGACCACACTGGATCACACTGGATTCCAGGACCTGGCATGGCAATTTTGGCGAGTTTTGATTTGTAAATAATGCAATCGGTGGAATATTTTGTCAGCAGGACCGGGTGGCTCGACACGGTTCTAAAAAAATATGTGAAATGGAAATTGGCGGAGTTTCATGCTGCCGTTACTCAATAAATTCCCAGACTTCCTTTGGGTCACAAGCGCGAACGTGACAGACCAATGAGTGCAACTGAAATCAAATAGCGTTATCGGGGTCGCGCTAAAGAGGTGAGCAGGAAAATGTAGAACATATTGCAAGAAGCGGAGTCGAATTTTGGTGCCAATGTAAACTTTTAGCTTCAAGAGGAATGAATTTCGGGTCACAAGCGCGAACGTGACAGACCAATGAGTGCAACTGAAATCAAATAGCGTTATCGGGGTCGCGCTAAAGAGGTGAGCAGGAAAATGTAGAACATATTGCAAGAAGCGGAGTCGAATTTTGGTGCCAATGTAAACTTTTAGCTTCAAGAGGAATGAATTTCGGTGTTTTCCGAGGGCGTTTATAGGTTTTTGAAAGAGAATAGACAGTCATATTAAATGACTAGATTGGGAGTTTCAGTCAGTTTCCGGGGTGATTAGTCTAAAAAACTGATCATTTGGCAATAAAAATGGTTCACTTCAACCATGGTCCCGGATTTGGGAAAGTTGCAAAGTTTTCAAAGTATAAGGCCAAGTGGCCCTATAATTGGTAAGCCGGTAGACAAAGAGTTAATTAACACTGAATTAAACGGCGGCTCATTGCTAGCGGTGAGCGCTTGCTGGGTGCGATTACCTTCAGATGTGAAGAAATTGAGTTTAACCTTTCTAACTGACTAACGAAACATGCCTGTTGAGATAAATTGGCACACAACAAGACCGGCCATCATCAGAGAAAGAACCAAGTTTTATAAATCTTTAACAATGATCTCTTCAGCAATGTCAAGTTTGAGGTTCGTAACGGCGATTGTGAAAAATTGAAAGTAAGCAAGTGATTCCAGATGCTCTCCGTTGAGTAGGATAGATTCAAGAAGGCATAGGCTATTGCCCGTTTGTTTGGGGGCTCTTAGATTTGATGCATAGTATAAAAGCTTTTGTGAACAAATAGAACGATACGCGGGATGAAAACGCAATGCTCAAACCATCACTGCACCTTTCCGTACTCATCCATTAAAAAAAGAAAGAAAAGAAAAGGAAAGTGAATACAGGAAACCAGTACCGTAAAGGAGAGTCGGATTTGTGATCTGACTGAATTAAAGTAAAAAATGGTGAAGCTTTGCTTTGAATGTCTTGACGAATCATTCAAGATTTGAGAAGCTTTATCAAATGCTCGAAAGAATGTGTTATCAGATATTTGAACAACTTGAGGTCGGTTACAAAAACTCGGCTGCACCTCGTTTTTTCAACCCATTTCGCATGGACTTGAATATCGGATGAAAAACTCTTCGAGTCGTGTTTGGTAAATTATTTCAAATGGTAATCGGATGTCCAATACAATAATCACTTTACTACTGGTACTACTTTCGCTCCACTTTAGCTGTAATAATACTTTGCTGAAAACCTTTAGTGATGGTGTAACTGAAAACAATAAATTGAATGGAATTCCCTTTTTGGCCCAAACGCCCTGTGCTCATTCATCCCTGTCCGTTGATAGACGATGTATAACGCAACATTTCCTTTCAGATAAATTTATTTTTTGCATAGTTTTCACCTTAAAACAGCACAAGTCGCAAAACTGCTGGACTTATCTGCAAGATAATTTAAATGGTTCGAATGTTTGCAGCATTTTGCCGATGGCCGACAAGTGTGAAGAGAAAGAGCTAGTGGATCACTGTTGGGAAGTGATCGACGAACAGACGGAAGCGGTCGTGAATTCCGATGACGATTGTCCAGCGAGATACTCTGAAGATTGAATACGTCGTCTTACTCCAAGCCGTGGATTTATGGTCTACAAAACGATGCGAAAAGCAAAATATAGAAACGAATGGCGAATCAAAACGGAAAATTTGGACAAGAAAATTATTAACGCAATTCGTTTTCCAGTGATGACCCAACAGGAATTTGCAACTGTCGTCCTCGAGAAAGACATTCTTTCTCATGATGAAGTGAAGAGATTATTTCAATTTTTTAGTTCAGCATCCACTTCATCTGTGGGATTTCCAGAGAAAAAAAGGCTTGGACCTGTTTCTCGTTGTCGTAGATTTGAATCAGTGGCTACGGAAGTTACTTGGCTTTACGAAGGTGGCAAACGAGACTATTTATTTTTTACTGTGAACAAAGACATTACATTACATGGGCTGTGTTTGTGTGGAAGTAAGGGCGGTGACTACACTGTAACGGTGGAACTATGGTCAGAGGACCCCTATCTTCCACGGTTGACAGCACAAACAGGGACATTTTCATCAAGGCTTTTGAAGTACAAAGAAAATGATTATTATGGTTATCAAGTTCTTTTTAACTTTGATGTTAATTTGCAGCAAATTTACAAGTACCTGATTTATGCCTTCATTACTGGTCCACCATCTTGCAATGGAGTTGACGGCAATACTATTGTCCAGTCATGTGGCGTAACATTTAATTTTTACTCTAAATTATGGTCAAGAGGTAATAGCACAGATGAATTTAGCGGCCAGTTTTCTCTTTTAACAAAACTGTTTAAATAGCCAAGAGTTTGCGTTGTCTTCAAAAACTCAATTCATATGTGATTACATTTACATGTGTGTAAGAGATAAAACGTAACATCATGATAGCACGAAATTTGAAGGCGACATTTTGTTGCCACATGTTGCAAATAATCTAACTTCGAAAAAAAATGCAATTAGTGTAAAATGCACTCAATATAGCAATTTGAATTGAATGCAGGTCAATAAACTTCAGTAATAATGCTGAGTTAAAATATCTGAGAAACAGATCTTTTTCTTGATAGGTTCCACAATATGGATTTTTATCAACTACGTTACAGAATATAGTTTTGTATTATTAGCTAATCCACTCATTTTAGTAGATTGAAAGCTTAGAGGAATCTAATTGTAAAATTACCCGGAAACAAACAGCCTGTATAAAAGCAAATCATTTGACCCCTTTTCACCTACGGGTAGCTAGAAAGTAAAAACAGACTAATATGAACTGAGAGTCTCACTGACTACTTTATTAGCGGTATATCAACCTTGACTTTATATAAACCTTATTTGATAGATATTTACTTAGGGTTTCTTTTCGATGATACTAACTTAAAAACCGTAGCTTCTTTAAACTAGTTTGTCCTAGTCCCCAAACCTGTATCTAGTCGGTTTAAAATTAATCCAATAAATTGTAAGCATTTTAATCTGCATTGTGTTCTATCTTTTATGGGGAATGCGGAGGTTTCTCGAAAAGCGGGGTACACTGATATTTGAGTGTGCCTAAGTGTTTTCCTCAAAATGTAAAACAGTTTTTATTTCTTGGAGGATAAAGGGTTGTCTGAAATTAACAGGGATTATACCGTCGTACATGAACCTCCACTTGCGGACACCTCCCTCAGCAGACAACAAACCACGATCCCGTTGATTTCCCCATTAACCCTTGACTCCCAGCCGTTTTTACGTTTTCGGAGTGATTTCCAGCTATAAACGACCCACAGCATTTCGTGACTCTTTGTTTGAAACTACCATGGAAAAGTGGTCCTAAAGCACTGGAGGCTCAAGGTTTCTGAAGACGTCATTCTGACGTAGCTATTTTTAATCCGTGGAGCTACAACAACGGCCCAAGTTCGGTTTGCTTGCGATTTTTGCTAAGTTTACAGCCATTTTTCATCTTTAGTAGCTGCCTGATGAGCATCATTACGCGTGACGGTAGCTAAGAGTCCACTTTCTCAAAGAATCGAGCGAGGTGATGTACTTTGTTGTCGAATTTGGCTTGTTACTCGACGAACTGGGAATTTGGCCGGTCGGACACTTAGTACCTTTGGGACTCGACTATTGATGAATTTCTCGACCTACCGCCGCATATTTTGGAATTTGTGAGAGCACTGAAGATGACCACAAGCAGGAAGTTTTGGCGGTAGGTCGGAGTGGCTGTAGACTTGGTTTATATATGAAAGAATTGGGGAAAGGAACGGGCGCTGTCAAAACTTCTCGTTATTTCCCAGCATGCGATGCGGTCGAGATGTTGAAAATGGCGGGAAGGCCCGAATGCACTGGAACAAAAGGCTGTATAGTACGCCCGGGAGAAGAAAATGAACAAAAAAAAAAGTCATTTCTAATCTAGAACAAGGACTGAATTTGTTTTGATGGTTGAAGTTTGGCTTTTCGACGATGATTTCTTTAAAAAATCATGAAGGCAAAAAGGGGCATTTTCGTGGTTTCTCTTTGACGTTAAAAACGGTCAATTTCGTTCTTCAGTGTCCAAACTCAAAAGGCCATTTTTGGTAAAAATCGCTACGTTTCTTGTGTTTATTGGATATCCAGATTTAAAGGACATTCCATTTCGTGCTCACAACTAACAGTTAAGGCAATATTCGTGCGATTGAGAAAGTTGCAATTTTTTGAAGCATGGTAGTCTTGTGCGGCCGGTTTCGGCCGGTGTAGGAGTCAATGGGTTAAAACCCTACATTTATAACCTTCTGTAAGCGGACACTTCGAGTAAGTGGAAGCAGACATGCACCTCTGTAAAGCACCATGGGATAAAATAAGCGGACAGTACTCTTGAAAATCGAGCTCAAAGAAGAGTTCCACTCCATTTGATATTACACTTCTGTTGATGTCTCTCCATTTTGCGACATCGGAAAGTTTCTCAAACATTTCCGACGTTTAGATTCTGAAATACACCCCCTTTTATTTTCTGTTTGTTCATGCATTGTAGACCTCCGAATTCCAGTAGGTTTAAGCCTTGGCCAGACGGACTCTCAATTAGTCGCAAGTTGAACTTGCGCAAAAACTTATGTTACTTGGCCGAACGGACTCGAAAGTTTCCTCGCAACTATACAAAAAACATTTCAAGACCGTATATCCCATATTTCATTGGCTAATAGGTTGCTATATAACAACGAATGGAGGTCATTCAACTTGCGTTGACTTGGATTGGGTGGCCAGACGGTGAAAAACTTGCGTCGACTTGCGTGCAAATTTGATCTCGACCAAAGTGAACGCAAGTTATCGCAAGTAAAACGGCAAGAGCAAGCAAGTCCTGGCCAAACGGATTCGCAGGTAGACGCAAGTTGCAAACTTTGTGCAGTTATTTCATAGAGTTGAATGCTAGTGTGACTGCTCCTGAAACCTTTAAGTACAGTGATTTGAGTTCCAATCATCTAATTCTCTGACAATCGAACACTTATCGGGATCCATAATGACGACTTGATCCATTTCTGCAGTGCAGGCGTTTTCGGTGGGCGCGTGAGTTTGTCGAGTAAGCGGCGCCATGTTGAATTTCACTCAAACGCAAGTAGCTGGGGCGAGTCAAAGGGGGCGGGGTGGAGGCGTATTTTTCTTGCCCCTCCCCAACCCCCACCACACTGTTTTCACCCTAATACCGATCCCCATAATCCTTAATTTGTACTCTCCCCAATATTTCTCGGTTTCTCAAATCAAAGATGGCGGCTCAATTGTAACAACACGAACGAAATAATGCGCAGGCCTCACAAAATACGCCTGCAATGCAGGCTAGGTTATACAAATTTCCTGTATATCGATCGAAATTAAACAGAACAGTAATTCGCTTCACCTTTTCACTCAATTTCAGTAAAATTCCATAACTTCAGGGGTTTGGATTTCTAGTATCACAACTGTATATTCCGTGATCTCATCAGTTAGAGAATTAGACTGCAATAAACTAGCGAGCACATCATTCCAAATTGCATTTAACTCTTTAAGTCCCGATATTGCCATATGGCACAAGATGCAACTACATGCTCAATATTCAGTCAATTTGCATGAAATTTGCACAGCCAAAGGATCTTGGAAAGATCTGCACATTGAAGGGATAATATCATGCCCCCTTCTATATAAGATTTCATTTACCACCCCTGCAACTTTTGGAACTTTTTGTCTTTGTACTTTTTAAACCAAGTTTATATCTGACAACAAGCAATGCCCTGAGAGCTGCAAATTAAGCTATAGTTTAGGAGGATCCCAATGTGTACGAGGAACAGGACAATTTTAAACGCTTTGATTTTTTTCATTTTGGGCACTTGTCAATCCAATCTGTGGCCTCCTCCATTTTATTTTGTGTGATTTATAGCATACCCCAGAAAATACCTTTCAAATGGTATATCACATGTGATCTCCTGGTTTATAGTTACTGATTTAGAAAATCTTGGCTTTTCCCTCGGGGCTTAAAGGGTTAAAACAAAATCAGAACGCGATGCACCATCCAAGTGCTACCCACTGAACATTATTTCTAGCACTTGTTTTAATGGTCATACACCCGTAACAAAAGCTTGGTATATAACGCATGCCAGAGTATTTAAAACCTTAAAGCTGATCCATTGAGGAGGGGGGGGAAGGATGAGCTCGAGATTTCTATCTGCGCCCTCATCAGGAATCACGCATAGAAATAGAGAGCGAACAATCTATTTGTTTTAGTGTAAATCTACTAGTCGTTCAAAACTAAACAAGTGAATTATCCAAATCCTCCTCACAGACACTTCCAAAACGTGAAGAATCAGAGAACGGCATTCGCGATAGAACGCTAGTAGATTTATACTAATACCGTACAAGCAGCTGCAACAAGAATATCACAGTACTTCAAAATATATCAAGAGAGAACGGTGCTATGGGGTCACAATTAGCCTTTTTCCTGATCAGGTAAGGCCTTGATGAGCGTTAGGTAAAGCATAGGTAAATAGTTAATTTTCCAGTTACTGACAAGGTATAGCAAATGACAGTCGCTCAAGGGGGTCTTCTATCCAAATTCCTGAAGTATTGATTCTAATGCATCGCATCATTTTAGCGGCAACTGATAAAATTAAAGTGGTGTCTTCCAATTTGGTGCTGTACGGAAAAGTTCCGGTCACAGCACGTTCCCGATAGCGTAGCAAAATAGTTTCCTCCACTTAACATTTTTTTGAGAGTTTTCACCCGTATCTAGCATAAGATGGGTCTTCCCGCATCCAAAGGTCTTCGGTGCATGTTGAAACAAAAAGGAATTACACGCAATAACACGGTAGATTTTTTCTTCTCCCTTTTAAAAAAATACGTCAAAATCTGTTTACATATTCAGTACTCATCATTCACTTCATATTCTTAGGAAGGCTATAGTCCATAAGCCCTCGGCTTCTATAGAGGCTTCCTTGCATAGCCATATCTTACATATCTAGCATTAATTAGTATTTATTATTATCATTATTTTTTTATGTATAATAATTGTGCACTCTGCTAGATGGATATGTCATGTTACAATGTAACATGTGTGGTCCATGGCGAAATAATAGAATAAAGAATAAAGATCGGAAGACAGGGCCTTGATTCGTACTATATACCTGGTTGAAAAGCAAATCGCGTGATACGCTCTGGTCGACTTTGAACACTTGATAAATTTATGCAATATTTTGGTTACGCATTTTCTAGCGTATTTAATTATTACTGAATTAAACGGAAGGTCTATCACATACTCGAAATAATATGTTATCGGATATTTGAACAACTTGAGGTCGGCAGTTACAAAAACTCGGCTGCACCTCGTTTTGTAAACCCATTTCGCCTGGGCTTGAATATTGGATGAAACATTCTTCCAATCGTGTTTGATATCTTACTTCAAATGGTGATCGGACGTCCAATACAATAATCACTTAGCTACTGGGACTACTTTCGTTCCATTTTAGCTGTAATGCTACTTTGGTCAAAACCTTTACTGGTGGTGTAACTGAAAGAAATTAAATTGAATCGAATTGACTGTTTTTTCCAAGACGCCCTTTGTTCACTCATCCCGGCCCGTTGATAGACGATATATAACACAACATTTCCTTTCAGACAAATTTATTTTTTGGATAGTTTTCACCTAAAGCAGCACAAGTCGTGCTTCTGCAGCATTCACGAGTGTGTATTCTCAAACGAAAAGGCGCAGCATGACGAAGACCGGGTCTTGTTTATTTCCGCTTTAAAAGGCAAGAATTGACATGCGCTCTGGTTCAATGTTACCATTTTCGTCACGCGATCAGGCAAAATTTGTTCTTGACAAAGAGCGAATACATTCAGAGACGAAGATAAAATTACTTTAAACTTAAGGTCTCTTGACGACTGCGTGCCGCGAAATATGTCTGTAGAAGAAAACTGGCAGACAACAAGACCCTTAATCCGAGAAAGAACCAAGTTTATGTTCAACAATGATCTCTTCAGCGATGTTAAGTTTGAGGTTCGTAATGCCGATGCCGAAATCAGTGAAAGTAAGCAGTTGATTCCAGCTCATAAGTTCGTGCTGTCGATTGGCAGTCCTGTGTTTGAAGCCATGTTTTACGGCGAGCTAGCTGAGACTGGAGCCTCTATTGAACTGCCTGACTGTGAATATGAAAGCTTGTTGGAGTTGTTTCTTTACATGTACAGCGATGAAGTGAACTTGAGCGGAAACAATGTGACGGGAGTGCTATACTTGGCAAAGAAATACATGGTGCCTTCTCTTGCTGAAAAGTGCTTGAAGTATCTGCAAGATAATTTACATGCATCGAATGTTTTCAGCATTTTGCCGATGGCCGACAAGTATGAAGAAAAAGACCTGGTCGAGAAATGCTGGGAAGTGATCGACGAACAGACAGAAGCAGTCGTGAATTCCGATGACTTTGTCACAGTTGAGAGGCCCTTACTTGAAGCGATAGTCCAGCGAGGTACTCTGAAGATTGAAGAGGTCGTCTGGTTCCAAGCCGTGGATTTATGGGCGGCAAAACAATGCGAAAAGCAAAATGTAGAAGCGAATGGTGAATCAAAAAGGAAAATTCTGGGTGAAGAAATTATTGAAGCAATTCGTTTTCCATTGATGACCCAAAAGCAATTTGCAGCTGTCGTCCTCGAGAAAGACATCCTTTTTCCTGTTGAAATGAAACGATTATTTCAGTTTTTCAGTTCAGTATTGACCTCATCAGTGGGATTTCCAGAGATGAAAAGGCTTGGAACTGTTTCGCGTTGTCATAGATTTGAATCACTGGATGTGGAAGTTGGTTGCCTTTACGACGATGGCAAACAAGGTTATTTATTTTTTACTGTGGACAAAGACATCACATTACATGGGTTGTGTTTGTGTGGAAATAAAGGCGGTGACTACACTGTAACGGTGAATCTAGCGGAGATGATGACGAATCCTCGGGATTTGCGGTTAACAGATCAACAAACAGGGACATTTTCATCACGACTTTTGAAGTACAAAGGAAGCAATTATTACGGTTATGATGTTCTTTTTAAATCTGATATTAATTTGCAGAAAAATACCCAGTACCTGATTCACGCCTCTATTGTTGGTCCGCCATCTTGCAAGGGAGTTGACGGCAATACTATTGTCCAGTCATGTGGTGTAACATTTAATTTCAATGATTTAGTGTCGAGTGTTAATAACAAAAATGAACTTAGAGGCCAGTTTCCAGAATTACTCTTTTCTGTTAAAGGTTAACTTGATTTAAGTCCAACACTGTTCTTTAAACTAAAAGTTTTCGCTTTTTAACACAACTGTTTCAATAGCCGTGAGTTTGTGTTGTCTTCAAAAATTTCAGTCACATGTGAGTACATTTAAATGTGAATAAGTGATAAAATATAACATACAGTCAAACATTAACCTTTATTAAGCGGTCGCCCTCTATTAAACGGACACTTATCAAATTCCGAAAAAGTGGTCCCCTTATTTACTGCAAATGTAACCTCTATTAAGCGGACGTGGTCACCTTTTTGAATTGCCAGTTGGCTAATTTTATTGTATTTCACCTTTATTAAGTGGTCACGTTGTCAATTATCATGCGATATTTAATTTTGACACCACGATACGCAAACCACGTCCAGTTTCTTTAAATAGCTCATCAAACAACATAATAAAGAGGTACACATAATCAGCGTAAGAGTGGTTCATGTTGAATGGCAAAACTTAATGTGGTTTATAACAAAGACGGTTGCCTTACAAACAACATGAGAATCTTAGGCCCCGTTTATATGGAGAAAAGTTGTCCCGGGTAGAAGGGTTACCCGCCTACCCGAGCTACCCTGGGCGAGCCAACTTTTCCTACATTTCCTCACAAAACTTGGCGAACCGTTTACATGAGAAACAAAAAGTTGGCTCAGCTAGAAGGGTGACCCTCCTAGCCGGGTCACCCTCTTTCGATGGTAGGGTCACCCTCCTAGCCGAGCCAACTTTTCTCCATATAAACACTTTGGCTCGGCTGGGAGGGTGACCCTCTTACCCGGGACAACTTTTCTCCATATAAACGGGGCCTTAGAACTACGGGCGTGAACTTCCGTGAACATACATAGTGAGTTATTTGATGTTTTTCTCATATTTTTTGTTACTGTTTTTTTTTTTTTTTTACCGATACAATATACTGTATACATGGCAAAGTTTCATTTTACCATGTTATATACTACATTCTGGAAAACCTCTTTTAAGCGGCCATCCTCTATTAAGCGGTCAATTGACTCTTTCCCGTTACTGTAGCACGAAATTTGAAGGTGACATTTTGTTGCCACATGTTGCAAGTAATCTAACTTTGAAAAAAATGCAGTTGGTGTAAAAGTTGGTGTTTCGCCGCAAAATGTAATAATCGCCACAAAATGTTATATTAACGCAAGATGTAATAAGAATCGCCGCAAAAGGTAATACCAACACAAACTGTAAGAGAGGTTTCCAGGGCCATATTTGGAAAATTTGCAAGAATGCGGCTTTTGGTCGCTTCGTTTATGTTTGTGCAGTTATTTCATGGAGTTGAATGCAAGTGTGACTGCTCCTGAAACCTTTAAGTACACTGATTTAAGTTCTTACCACCCAATTCTCTAACATTCGAACACGTAGCGGGATCCATAATGACGACTTGATCCATTTTATTTCAGTGTCTAACGTTAGGTTATAAAAATTTCCTGTATATCGACTGAAATTAAACAGAATAGTAATTCGTTTCAACTTTTATATTCACCCCATTTCAGAGCAATTCCATAACTTCAGGGGTTTGGATTTCTAACTGATCACATTGCATATTCCGTGATACATTAGAGAATTAGACTGCAATAAACAAGCGAGCACATCATTCCCAAATTAAATGCATTTAAAACCAATTGAAATCAGAAGGCGATGCGTTATCCAAGTGCTACACACTGAACATTATTTGTAGTACTTGTTTTAATGGTCATAAGCCCGTAACAAAAGCTTGGTATATAACGCATGCCAGAGTATTTGAAACCTACAGGTACGAACTGATTCATTGGCCGCCGACTGCTTAACGACCCCAAGCCGTTCCCGATCTTAGATTATCACGGAGCTCGAGATTTCAATCTCTGCCCGGCCTTATCAGGTGTCAAGCATAGAAATCGAGAGCGAATAATCTAATTTTTTTAATTTAAATCTACTAGTTGTTCAAAACTAAACACCAAATCCTCCTCAGAGACACTTCGAAAACGCGAAGAAGCGGCCGCCATTTTGTTGACAACCGCGCTACCACAGAATAGATAGCGAGTAGCCAGCAGCGTAGCCAATCAGAGAACGGCATCAGTCGTGAAAGAACTCTATACTAGTAGATTTATACTAATACCGGATAAGCAGCAACAGGAATACCACAGTTCTTCAAAATATATCAAGAGAGAACGGTGCTATGGGTTTAAAATTAGCGTTTTTCCTGACCCAGGTAAGGCCTTGATGAGCATTAGTAAAACCATAGAAAATCGTTTCCAGTTACTGACAAGGTACGGCAAATGACAGTCGCTCAAGAGGGTCTTCTATCCAAATTCTTAAAGTGTTGATTCTTATGCATCACATCATTTTAGTGGCAACTGATAAAATTAAAGAGGTATCTTCCAATTCGGTGCTCCTCCAAAAAGTTCTGGTCAGCACGGCTTTGCCGATAGCGTAGAGAAATTATTTCCTCCACTTAACATTTTGTTGCGAGTTTTCGAATTCACCCGTATCCAGCATATATAAGATGGGTTTTCCCGCATCCAAAGGTCTACGGTGCGTGTTGAAGTTAAAAGGAATTACACGCAATAACTCAGTAGTTTTTTTTTCTTCATCTTTTTAAAAAAAATACGTCAGAATCTGTTTACATATTCAGTAATCGAAATTCCCATCATTCACTCCATATTCTTAGGAAGCCTATGTATATCCCTCGGGTTCTATATAGGCTTCCTTGCATAGCCCATATCTTACATATCTAACATTACTCAGTAGTATTTTTAAAACTTGTGCACTCTGCTAGATGTATGTGGCATGTTACATTGTTTATGTTTTGTGTGGTTCATGGAGAAATAAAAGAATAAAGAAAAATGATAAAGATATCGGCAGACAGGACCTTGATTCGTACTACCTGGTAGAAAAGCAAATTTATCTGGTCGACTTTGAACACTTGATAAATGTATGAAATATTTTTGTTACGCATCTTCTAGCGTATTTAATTAATGCTGAATTAAACGGTGGTTCAGTGCTAGCGGTGAGCGCTTGCTAGGTGCGATTCCCTTCAGATGCGAAGAAATCGAGTTTTACCTTTCTAACTGACTAAGGAAACATGCCTGTTGAGGTAAATTGGCAGACAACAAGACCGGCCATCATCAGAGAAAGAACCAAGTTTTATAAGTTTGAGGTTCGTAACGGCGATGGTGAAATTGAAAGTAAGGAAGTGATTCCAGATGCTCTCCGTTGACTAGGATAGATTCCAGAAGGCGGCGCCTATTGCCCCCAGCATCTTTGTTTGGGGGCTAAAATGATTTGATGCATAGTATAGAAGCTTTTGTGAACAAATAGAACGATACGCGGATGAAAACACAATGCTCAAACCATCGATCACTGCACCTTCCCGTATTCGTTGATAGTTCATTAAGAACAGAAAGAAAGAAAAGAAAAGAAAAATGAATACAGGAAACCAGTACCTTAAAGGTGATTCGGCTTTGTGATCTGACTGAATTAAAGTAAAAAATGGTGAAGCTTTGCTTTGAATTTCTCCAAGAATCATCAATGGTTTGAGTAGCTTTATCAAATACTCGAAAGAATGTGTTATCAGATATTTGAAGAACTTGGGGTTGGTTACAAAAACTCGGCTGCACCACGTTTTTTAAATCCATATCTCACTGGTATCGGATGAAACACTCTTCGAGTCGTGTTTGTTAAATTATTTCAGAAGCTGATCGGACGTCCAATACAATAATCACTTTACTACTGGGACTACTTTCGTTCCATTTTAGCTGTCATAATACTTTGGTGAAAACCTTTAGTGATGGTGCACTGAAAACAATAAATTGAATCGAATTGCCCAGTATTTGCCAAAACGTCCTGTGCTCATTCATCCCGAGCCGTTGATAGACGATAACGCAACTTTTCCTTTCAGATAATCGTTTTTTGTACTCTGATAATTTTCACCTGAAAACAGCACAAGTCGCGCTTTTGTCGCACTTAGGAGTGGGTATTCTGATGTAGCCCCAGGGCCTACGTTACCCTTGTCCAGATCCTTGGCGCTGGCCAAAAGGATCGCAGTCTCTGGGAACGAGATTGATGTAGTCTTGTTTACTTCCGCTTTGACATGCGCTCTGGTTAAAAAAATTAATTTTGCCGTTTTCGTCACGCGATCACGCAAACTTTGTTCTTGACGAACAGCGAATACATTCAGAGACGAAGATAATTTTAGTTTAAGCTTAAGCTTTCTACACGACTGCGTGCCGCGGAATATGTCTGTAGAGGAAAACTGGCAGACAGCAAGACCCTTCATCCGAGAAAGAACCAAGTTTATGTTCAACAATGAACTCTTCAGCGATGTTAAGTTTGAGGTTGGTAATGGCGATGGTGAAAGTGAAAGCAAGCTATTGATTCCAGCTCACAAGTTCGTGCTGTCGATTGGCAGTCCTGTGTTTGAAGCCATGTTTTACAGCGAGCTAGCTGAGACTGGAGCCTGTATTGAACTGCCTGACTGTGAATATGAAAGCCTGTTGGAGTTGTTTCGTTACATGTACAGCGATGAAGTGAATTTGAGCGAAAACAATGTGATGGGAGTGTTGTACTTGGCAAAGAAATACATGGTGCCTTCTCTTGCTGAAAAGTACGAAAGCCGAGGAGGGACTTCAGACTTCAGACTTCAGACTTCAGACTTCAGACTTCAGACTTCAGACTTCAGACTTCAGACTTCAGACTTCGGACTTCAGACTTCAGACTTCAGACTTCAGACTTCAGACTTCGGACTTCGGACTTCAGACTTCAGACTTCAGACTTCAGACTTCAGACTTCAGACTTCAGACTTCAGACTTCGGAATTTGGGTTTGGGATTTCCGATTGTGGATATTTAATATATCAGCCATAATTTCAGACTTTTGAAAATGGATGAGGAGGTAAGCTGACTTCAATAACTTTCCCCCGTCTATTTATTTCTAGTGTGGGGATATTTTGGAAAGGGATTGGGGATCTGTTAAGCTTATTATGCACAAAGTAACATGAAATGAAATACACGGCGACGTGATGACCAAAGCTGGAGTCGCTTCGTAAACATGAATGAGACAAGCTTCTAATATAAAACAATTCTTCAGAGACTGAGATGAACGACAATTTACTTTCGTATAGGCTGTGCAACTGAATTCAGACTATCGATAAGGAAATTTAAAAAATGGAAAGCAAGAGAATAAAGGACAATAATAAAAACGACTCAGTTTTGAAAACAAAAAAAAGGTTGAAAGCAAACCAAGGAATAATATTAGTTCTGTGGGAAAAAGGTTGAATCATGACACTTTTGCACGGCGTATTAAAGTGTCACGCAATAGCCTTGTGAAATCAATGTGAAATTGCCCTGCTGTCAGTTCCAGTCGAGCGTTACCCCTTCGGAAGAGCGAATCCGAAGGACGAAAACTTCAGCACTAGAATCTCTTTACGGATGGTACCCTCACCTATAAATTCTGTTGATAAACCAAATATTTCATCATACTTAAACCTGCTCTGAATATCTATCTGAATATCTCTGTAAAGACGATGTCTTGTGTCTTCTTTGACCCAAAATTAGAGGTAGCATTCCAACAAGAAAATAGTGACTGAAAACCGGAATTTACTTGTGACTCCAACACAGTAACCATGTACACCTGCAGTCGGCTACTGATTTGTATACATTCCATACCTGTTATTTCTCACATGTTGCACAGGTGTTTTTAAGTAATAAGGTGAAGAGATAGTCCATTCTGTTCCTTAGAAAATGAAATAACTAAAATCATGCGCTAGTTTTGTTGCATACAGTTTTGGTTTGTTTCATGTTTTCTTACAAGGGTCTCAGTTAAGGGAGTGATCAATGCTATGTGGGCTAATTAAAACTATTTTTTAACGCTTTCCTAGGGTAAACCTCGAAGTAGTGACGCAAACAAGAGGTGCATGGAAAAATCATGAGATGCTTGGCGCGCTTGCGTGACGTCACCTCTACAAGTGCCATTCAAAAGACGTTATTTTGGGATTCAAAGACGTTATTTTGTGAAACGCGAACAAACATAATAAAAGCAATATGATGTTGACATGTTTCCGACCACAACTAATAGCTGTATATGTAACTTTACAACATGACAACAAGGAATCTCAACGTGCTGCAGCCGAACATTCCAGATGCCTTAAATATTTTGAAAGCAATCATTAGGCTATACTTGATAATGGGTGCTGTGGACAGGCCTGCAGCGTCCAAATCCTAATCATTTCAAATTATCTGTTATTTCTATAAAAAGCATTAACCTTTCTTCTGGGTTTTGTGGTACTCGGTGGTTGGGGACTATATACCCCACGAGCTCCTCAAACTCCCGCGAGTAATCTCTGGATTGTGCCCCGAAAAAGAGTTTTACAAGCTTCCACAACTTCTTCAGTGGTGGACATCAACGAGATAACTGTGGGTCGAATATACTTCAGGCACAAAGTACATTACGTCTGGCTTTCCTCCAAGAGCATCTGCGTTTTTGTCAACTCTTGGTGTCTTGATATTCCACAATTTTGCAACAGAGCGGAGTTAGGCATAAACAAAACTTTAAGCATTCTTTAAGCAACGGGTCAACATCTAAAAAGACACCAGAATCTCTAAAATCCTTAAACAAGTTCATCCAGCAGCCGCCTCCACCTTGCCTTAACTTTGACCAGTAGGCTTCTATTCTTTGGTTGGCACTACTTCCTTGAAAAATCCTGTTATCGCCTGCTAAATCATCGCCGTCATTATACCTTAATAGCCTCTGGATGGTGGAAACCCACATGTTTTCCATTCCCTTATCAATCCGAGCCACCCTAGGTACTCCACCTATCTGCTGGACAGTGCTTAGAAAAAATCAACACCAATATTCGGGTTCGGGTTGTTATTGGTTGAACCTACTTTTAGGCACAGTATACGCCGTGAGAAGCCATCTGCACAGCCATGCAAACAAAATCCATACAGTTTTAGTTTATCTCAGCCATCTAAACAGCCTGATATACTAAGCCATATCCAAAGTCGGAAATCCCAATCCCGAATTCCGAAATCCGAATTCCGAAGTCTGAAGTCTGAAGTCTGAAGTCTGAAGTCTGAAGTCTGAAGTCTGAAGTCTGAAGTCTGAAGTCTGAAGTCCGAAGTCTGAAGTCTGAAGTCTGAAGTCTGAAGTCTGAAGTCTGAAGTCTGAAGTCTGAAGTCTGAAGTCTGAAGTCTGAAGTCCGAAGTCTGAAGTCTGAAGTCTGAAGTCCGAAGTCTGAAGTCTGAAGTCTGAAGTCTGAAGTCTGAAGTCTGAAGTCCGAAGTCTGAAGTCTGAAGTCTGAAGTCTGAAGTCTGAAGTCTGAAGTCCCTCCTCGGCTTTCGTAGAAAAGTGCTTGAAGTATCTGCAAGATAATTTACATGTTTCGAATGTTTTCAGCATTTTGCCGATGGCCGACAAGTATGAAGAAAAAGACCTGGTCGAGAAATGCTGGGAAGTGATCGACGAACAGACGAAAGCGGTCGTGAATTCCGATGACTTTGTCACAATTGAGAGGCCCTTACTTGAAGCGATAGTCCAGCGAGATACTCTGCAGATTGAAGAAGTTATCTTGTTCCAAGCCGTGGATTCATGGGCGACAAAACAATGCGAAAAGCAAAATGTAGAAGTGAATGGCGAATCAAAAAGGAAACTTCTGGGTGAAGAAATTATTGAAGCAATTCGTTTTCCAGTGATGACCCAACAGGAATGTGCAACTGTCGTCCTTGAGAAAGACATTCTTTCTTTTGATGAAGTGAAGAGATTATTTCAATTTTTTAGTTTGGCATCTACTTCATCCGTGGGATTTCCAGAGAAAATAAGGCTTGGACCTCTTTCTCGTTGTCGTAGATTCGAATCAGTGGGTACGGAAGCTAGTTGGGTTTACAAAGATAACAATCGAGACTTTTTAGCTTTTACTGTGGACAAAGACATCACATTACATGGGCTGTGTTTGTGTGGAAGTAAGGGCGGTGCCTACACTGTACATGTAACGGTGAAACGATTTGCATCGGACCCTCATTCACTGTTAACAGCACAAGCAGGGGCATATTCCTCAGGGCTTTTAGAGTACAAAGGAAATAATTATTATGGTTATCAAGTTCTTTTTTCTTCTGGTGTTAATTTGGAGAATCATACTAGATACGTGATTGAAGCCTCTATTGTTGGTCCACCATCTTGCAAGGGAGTTGACGGCATGGTCGTTGTTGAATCATGTGGTGTAACATTTCGTTTTCCATCTACTGAATTTGTCCCAAGTAATGACACAAATGCACTAAGAGGCCAGTTTCCAGAATTTCTGTTTTCTGTTAAAGGTTAACTTGGTTAAAGTCCGACCTGGGTTTTTTCTTTTCTCTTTTTAACACAACTGTTTCCACATCAGACGTAGTTTGAAGCTACTCTGGTTTAAAGATTGATGAATGTAACTTAATAAGTTACAATTCACAACCCAACGTTTCGACACTCATGTCTAGTGTCTTCATCAGGGGTGATGTATTGTTGCAAGAAGGATCTTTTTATACGGATCGTTACTAAAACGCCACACGAGTACTACGATTAAACTACGAGTAACATGCCACTACATGCGAGTACTTACGAGTGACATATGGGTACATACAGATAGATACGAGCAACATACAAGTAATATACGAATACATACGAGTAACACACAGGTAACATACGGTCAAATGTGGGTAATACACATGAAATCTACAAATTGAAATACAAAGAAATTGTATCTCTCTCCGAAATCTTCGATTTGACTACTCGGTGTATTTAGTAATTCAAGGGTGTGATGTGGGGAGAAATTAACATTTGAGGGAGTGTGTGTTTGCGTGTGTGATAGGGGGTGATGGGATACAGGTTCGACTGGGGTATCACTAGTTCCCTGTTGTGATGCACATGCCTGGTAATGCGATGGCGTGGGAAAGTTGACCAATCCTGTAGGCTGAAGAACAACACTGATTTCCTACTGTTACCACCCTCCCGGGGAAATCCCCGGGACAAAATCGGCCCTTGTGACCCTAGGGTGAAAGATGTTTCAAGTATTCTTGTCCCAAGGGTAGGGGTACTGGGCAAGTTGAAATAACTGCCTGTGCAAAGACCTCTGGGGCAAAACAAGTTACGTATTATTTTATTATTATTTTAGTATTTTTTCTCTTTTATTTTCACTTTATTTCTTATTATTACATTATAGTTATTGCTATTTTATGCAGTAATAGACTCACATGAAGCACCAATGAAGGTCTCCCTCCCCCCCCCCCCCCAATCACACAGGCAAACACAGGTACACACTCCCTCAAATGCTCATTTCTCCCCACACTACACCCTTCAATAAATGAATACACCGAGCAGTAAAAAACAAATCGAAGATTTCGGAGAAAGGTCCCATTTCTTGTATTTTACTTTGTGTGTTACTCGTGTGTATCTGTATGTACCTGTATGTCACTCGTATGTTACTCATACTACTCATGTGGTCTTTTAGTAATGATCAAACAGCATCAGTCCAACACGGAATCCTTAGGTTTAGCAAAAATATGACCTACAATGTCTGAAAAGGTTTATGGGCAACTTGAACATTGTGGCTACACAAAACTGTCTTGATGGGTTCTGTAAATTCCCGGATGTACAGGGTGATGGCAAAACCTGTAGGCAAATCCCTGGTCTACAAAGGTATTAATTAAGAGAAGGAGTAACTGGCTTTAAACAGTTACAGAGTAAAAAGTGTTTGGCGGGTAGCCATTGACCTTTAAGACGTCAAAACATATTGGCGCTCCTTGATTTTAGAATCAAAGGAAAATGGCAAACAATCAGCCCTCCTGAGCAATGTTCTAGTTATGGATTTTTTTATGGAAGATAGGGTGGTGGGAATCAAATGTGAGGTCGTTTGCCGGTATGCGTCTCGAAACACTCCAGTCATTTGGAGTTACTGTATACACGTGAATGAGACGTGAAATGTAACATAGCACGTGATTTGTTGCCAAATGCTGCAAGTAATCCAACTTTGAAAAAAATTACAATTAGTGCAAAATAAACTGAGTATCAGTAAATTGAATTATAGGCAGGTCAATATAATGCTGAGACAAAGTGTCTCAGTAGAGATCAGTCTTCCTCTTAATAGTTTACACAATGTCATGGATTTCAACCATTATTGTTCTATCTAGGTTGCAGAATATAGTTTTATGATATTTGGTAATCCACTCATTTTAGTAGATGGAAAACGTAAAAGATTCCAATTGTTAAATTACCCGGAAACAAACAGCCTGTACAGAAAGGTCAAATCATGTTTTATGTTAGCAAGTAATTTGCAATATATCAACCTTGAGTTTATAAACATGATTTCATAGATATTTACTTAGGATGTTCTTTTCGACGATACTTAATTAAAAACCGCATGCTGTCTAGTTTAAAATCTAATAAAATACGGTACACATTTTAATGAATTTGCGTTGTGGTCTAGATCTATCTTTTGCACTGATAGCTACTGATATTTCAGTGTGTCTCAATATTAAGCGTTTCAGTCACAAAATGCAAAACTGTTGTGGAGGATACAATTGACTTTATTTGAAATTAACAAGGGTTATACAGTCGAACTTCGGCTTGTGGACACCTCCCATGCGTAAGAAGACTCATCCATAAGCGGACACTAAACCACGGTCCTGGCGATTTCCCCCTCAGTTGAAACTCTACATTTATAACGTCCTATAAGCGGCCACCTCTTGTACATTACTTGCCAAAAAATTCGGATGTTTTATTTCGGACGTTTAATTTTCGGACAATTCTTATGTATTTCAGACAAATTTCGGACAATTTGCTTAAACAGAGCTAAAGTAAATTTTCCCATACAAAACAGGAATCAGATTGAAACAACAGCCGTGAAAATAAGGGCTTTGGAGCTCAAAATGGGATTTAATTACATTATGCTTTTCGCAAAGTAACAAAAATTTTCCTTTGCAGTAATAAAAAGAACGAGCAAAGCCTAATCCGAGTTCTAGCTTAATCAAAACTATAACAAAATTCTCGAACGCGATTGTTTATCAGCAGCCCGATTTATAATGGTAATAGGACCGAGTGGAGTCCAATGCGGTCTGTAATCATACCAGTGATTTACAAAATCGGACGACCGCGAAGCGTCGCGAAGCGTCGGTCGTCCGATTTTGTTATTGGCCTTGAATACATGTAACGGTGTAGCCCAAGAAAGTACTTAAACGTTTTACACTGTTCTGTAAATTTTCGGACTCTTAAAATTTCGGACGCGTAAAACTTTCGGACGGTTTATTTTCGGACAACTTTTTTGTCCGAAATTTTTGGTAAGTAATGTAAGTGAAAGCGAACACCGATTTGAAGCACCATGGGCTAAAATGTATGGACCGATTCGAACTCTCGACAGTTTCACCCTTCTGTCGTTCTGTTTGTCCATTATTTTAGCAACAGCACACATGCAGTTTCTCAAATGCTTCCGGCGTTCAGTTTCTAAGTTGACCTCTGAACTCCAGTAGCTTTAATTCTACTGCAAGTGAGCACCTTGCTCGGTCCTCAGGGTGTACCATTCTTAGAGAGGTTTGACTGTTTTAGGAACATGTTTGGAAAATTTGTACGAATCGCTTTTGGTTTCATTCATATTTGAGTGGTCCCCAGGATGGGAAATTTGACTCGACTACCAACTTGAAAAGTTTGTTGTGCTAGTGCCTGGGGTGGGAATTTGACTTCTAATGCATATGGCGACCCAAGGGTGGGGAAATTGACATTGAAAACCTGAAAATGTCAAATTTCCCGTGGGTTGCCCTCCCCCCAATCCTGGGGCAAACCATTGATAGGTGCATTAGTACGTTTTGATTCCGACCGCCTAATTCTTTGACGCAAATCGAACACGAAGGCAGGATCCGTAATGACGATTTCACCTTTGATGGGACCATTTCAGTATATTACAATACAGGCAGGATTTCTCCATAGCTTTACAATTGCATATTCCATTATCTCATGGAGAGTTTCTCGCTGCAATAGATGGTTCCACGGTTATTGGCGCCATATCAACTGGGGAAGGGGGGGGGGGTGGGGTGGGGGTAAATGTATGGGATTTTGACCGACTTTGAGCCGCTATAACGCCTCGCGCGTTGAGTGTACGGCGCGCGCGGAAAAAACACAAACCAGTGGTTACCAAGCCTGTTCGGCGGGGAAGATGATGGATCATGGCCGAAGATAGTGGTGGAGGATTTACGGCCCTTTTCTCCAAACTTTGCGAGATATCTTTCAGCAAAGAAGCCAAAAATGGCTGGGATATTTACAGGCGCCCTCGCTTCACTGATCGACGGCAAAAAGCTTTGAAAATTTGCTTGTACGAAACACTTTTCGAGGAGCTACGAGCACCATTTGTTAGTGAGCTCGCTCGAACTCGACACAAAAGTAAACAGGGAAATTCGCCGTTTCTCGTCAGTGATAAGTTATCTATAGCGGCTTTTAAGCTCAGGTTAGCTCGGAGATTTGACGATGCAGACAAATTAGATCACCTTGTTCGTCTATGGAGTGATCAGAAAGGTGGGTGGGATGCATCGGTTGACAGATTGATGCAGTTCTAAATAATATTATGAACCAAGGTATGTGTGGGGTGCAGGTCAGTGCAGCCACTACACGATTGTAATCCTTCGAACACAAGATATTTCATCAGCAGAGCTTATTTTACAACACCAGGCTTCATAGCTTTCCAAATTTAGGCTGTAGTTTTACCTGGGAGTTATTTTACTTCTGGCAGGGGATTTACTCTCCCATATTTAGGCTGTAATTTTATCTGGGAGTAATTTTACTTCAGGTTGGGTATCTACTCTATATTCGTTTTATACATCCAACAACCGCATTCTACTTAAGCCTTTGCACAGGCAACATTGGCAATTTGCCGAACCTGTTTCTGTCCTCAGTTGCTTTGATTGAACCATAAACATAAGTTTATAATTATGTATTCAAGTCAATCAAAAGGTGCACAAGCACCACTCAAGCAGTTTAAGGCCTGCGATATAACTGCCAAGGGAATGACACTGAAACGAAATTCGGCACATGGGTAGTTCTCATCATCCTTAACATTTTGACGTGCAATAAACGTTATCTTAGATCACGTGGCGTGTCACGTGACCATTTCTTTGAAATCATCACTTATTTGAGGAGTAGGTGACTTTTGTGGGATATAATATCGAATAAAAACGCTTTTCTTATACGTATTAATTATTTCCAGCATCTCACGTTTGGAGCGACCATCCATCGTTCTCAACAAAAAAGTTGTGAGGGCAAAGGTCATTTTTCTTCCCAGAATTCAACCTTTAGCTGTTGATAATTTAAAAACTAAAACTCATGAGCAATCACTCCAAGCGTAGAAAGTTAGATATGTTGGATTTATATTAAAAACGCTGATTTATTTATCTGTAAACTTGAAATCTGCCACCGCATCGCCGATTTAAGACTTTTTCAAATTTTGATCACGTGACTGATCACGTGATCAAATTTATATGTTAAGGCAAACAAGGACAACAAGATTTGTCTTCAGGGAAAGTTTCATCCAGTTCTAGGCAATCTGGAAGAAGATATTGGCGATCAACCATATTTATGAACATATTTCTAAACCCAGGCCTTAAACTGCTTGAGCACCTGGAAATTGTGGGTGATCTAATGACTGTGGCAGATTCAGTTTTTCAATTACTGGTATAACTTCATTCTAAACTTTCAGAATGGCTGAGCAGTGCCATAGATTTCAGCATTACAGACAGGAAGACAGTATTGGAGAGTGATGCAGTACTGCGATTTCTTGTTGCATTATCGGGATCAGCAACTGATAATTTAACAGGAGTCCTTGGGCATCAGAGTGACTCTTGGTCCAAGCTTCCAGACAGGTTGTGATACAGCGTTCATTATTTACAGTTGTACCATAAAAATTAATGCTCTATTAAGTCCCTCCCCACCCCATGAAATGATTCCCACCTCCACCTCATCCGACTTGTCTCAAGTGGAGATTAAAGTTTGTACATTAGTAACTTGGTGAGTCTATTTGTAAATCTGGGTTTGATTAAATCTTGCTCTTGATATAACATTATGCTTACTGCATCTTATGATTCCATAATACCTGTAAATATTTAAATGTCGCTAAATGTAATTAAGGCTAAGTTAAAGTCAAAACAATGCTACTGGCATTCAGGAGGAATGCGTGGGGTGGTCTCAGACTTTGGAGGAGCTGCCGGCATTTTACAGTTGGCTTCAGGTTTCGATTTTACTGTGCATGTTTTTGTCATGTTAGTTCGACACGCTGTTTGCTCTTGGCCGTACCTTTTAGGCAAGCTCATCTATTGTTGATGAGTTTATTCATATTATTTCAACGTCCTATAGATTCAGAAGACTTCTCTTCCACAAGGACCTCTGCTTATCACCGACAGTCAGCTTTTGAGACAAAGAGCACTAGAATTTGACCATTATGTCCACTATTCAAGGTTTGTAAATAAAAATCTTGCATTTTTCTGGTTAGAAACCTTACATCAGGGGTGTCATTTTAGAGTTGAGGCCAGAGATTTTAGCTGGATATTTTGAGCTAGGTTCCTGGTTGCCTGTGCTGCAGACAGAGTCAGCTGCCACTAAACACAGTCATTGTTTGATTATTTATGGTTAGTGCTAATTGGCTTTTCTTCACAATAACCAGATTTCTAGCAAAGCAAGAACTGATGTCCAGTGTTCAAATATACCCAACATTTTGACCCAACAATGTTGGATGTTAAACAAGAATAAATCTATGAAATTCATACATTTGAACTGCAGGTTTAATAATGAAGATGTGAATGATTGTCGCAGTTATAAACACTTCTTGAACAGTAGTGAAATTAAAGCCTGAAAAACTTCATACTTGTACAGGACGTAGTTCCCTGTGGTGGTCTATCTCTCATCTGATGGTTAGGTTGGTAAATGCTCGGAGATACAGTGTATTAGCTGTATAAGCTACTCTAAAATCCGAGGGTAAATAAAGTATATGTAAACCCATGACCTCTTGATGTTGCTGGCCAACAACGAAGGGGGCATTTAAACAGGCTTTGAGTTTTAACAACTTTGAATGCTGAAGTGCACTGCTCTTCCATAACAACACCCACCATTATAAGCCAATATTTTCATGCTTGAATGGATAGCTTCCGGCTCTCGTCCCCTACCTCAAAAGTTGTAGAAAGGGCTGCAATACTGTTCCTATGGTAACCTATTTTGTTGGAAAACATTGTAATATATATTGTTCACCAATGATTATGCATTTGTTTGGTACCATTATAGACCCATGCAAAAATGGCTGACTTAAAATTATTCTGTTGTTTGTGTTCAAAATAGCCTCGCTAACCTGGTTTTTGAGATCAAAATTGTTATCCCAAACAAAGTTAGCAAGGCTATTTTGAATATACAACAAAACAATAATAAATTAAAGGCAGCCATTTTTTCATAGGGTCTATTATATAGTATCGATATACACTGTACTGTACACAAAGAGTAAGTGGTTAAAAATGCTCGAAACCAATGCAAGGGACCTTAAGCTACATGTTGTCAAGATTTTCTTCACATTTACTCTTCATGATTTCCATCTTTTTCAGGGAACTGTTTGAGTGTCCCCCAGTTCTTCCTACATCAGTATGTTGTAACAATGAACAGTCGCCCCAAACTGAATTGCAGGTATAAAAGGCTAAGTTGTAATACCGAAGATGGGGAATCTCCTGTGAACACTCGTCTAAGAAACTAACTTCCTTATAATTATATGCAAACCCCTTTATGAAAGTTTGATTGACCACTGTGATGACGAATATCATTGTTGATAAGAGTATAGACAATGCTAAACCACATTCGATTTGTTAATCTTCTGTAATTGAAAAAAAGAAACATCCTAAATATATCGATAGCCATTTCCCCCTTTCCCCTTTCAGTATTGAAATACACTCTATGGACACTGTCACATGGTTACAACCTTGACAGCGGGGACGAAACATGAGAATAGGAGATTGGAAAACTCACTTGACTGTTTAGCTAAAAGGTTTCTTTTTGTAATGTGTCTCAACTACTTTTATCCCTGATTGTAGTAGCAAACCCTACCAGAGCGGAACATTAATTTTTTAGAAAACTAAACATGGTTGTGGCATTCTGTCTAAGCAATACAGTAGTTACCTATTAATTACAAATTATGTATATGCATTGCCCATGGTAAATGGTGGAATATGCATACTTACATGCACATTTAAAGTAAAACACATTTAAAATAAAGCTTCCCATTTAGTTTGCATGTACATGTACCTTTCAGATATTTGAAGAATTGCCAGGAAAGTTTCCAGGGAAAGCCAGGTTCTTCTCCCGTCAGGTAGTGAAACTTAAATAGTCACATTTAACATCCAAAGACCTGTTCTGTACAGACAGTGTATGTCATATTAGATATTTATTGGACAGAAACCACTGTCAGTTTTGCAGTCATACTTAGTTTATGATGAAAAATTCTTTGCTCTTTAGTTTTGCAAACGTACTGAAAAATGTTATTAATTATCAGTTTTGATGTGCATTAGGGTACATGGAGTAAATCTCTGAAATTATCCTATGCTAATGATGCAAAATGTAGATGTAGACCCTCTGTCAGGATTGTCATGAAGGGCTGATGATTTTGCCTCCATACTTTGAGTTACATTTTCATCTGTAGATCCTGAGATACATGTTCTTTGTCAGAAAAATAGCATAAATAATATTGACTATACTATACCGCAATAACTGGAGTCCCCGGCTACTTCTGGCATATCCCACCAACTTCAAAAGTTAAGTGGCAGCTGGTTATGGCCCTGCATGCCTGCTGGTCTGATCAGGCTTGACATTTTTGGTTGTTGTTTATGCGAGGTTTGACATTTTATTTTTTCTCTCTCTTTTTCATATATTTTTCAGGATGGCAGCGAAGATGTGTTTGAGAAGGATGGTCACACTGCTCTGTTCAGTGCATTGGTGCATAGTCGGACCAATGACATGGACGTCAAACTGAGCCTGCCTCAACTGCCAAGTGGCTCCAAGTAAGTTAAGTCTTCCTTAATATCATTTAAACTTTTTACCGTGTCATTAAATAAACCCGACGCTCTCCCTGTAAGTCGCTCTATGTCTATTGTTTAAACTATTTAGCATGCAATATTTTAAACGCAATGTAACGAACCTTGTAATTTCACGTACGTTATAAATTCAGTGGCAATTTCAAAAAGTGTACACTGATGATGACGGATGCACAATCGAAACATGTCTGGAAAGTTAAAGAAAGTTGTATTGCTTCTACGACTATAAATAAATGTAAATTTTAGGAACTAATGCACCCATCGGTGTTAAGCCCAACAAGGGGAGGAGTGGTACTGTATAAGCAATGGGCTTTTGGTCTGTCTTGCCATCCCAACCCTGGCTCACTATTTTATGACCTGCACTCTTGGCTCCAGTTTCTATTGTTAGTAGATGGGGAAATAAATCTCCAAAACGAGGGTATTTGAACCCATTTGGCACATGCCACTCCTTTTCTTAAAGAGGAGATACATGTATTGATCAGAGTTAAAAAAAATTATAAATAAATAAAATGCCTCCTTATCTTTGAGTGCTCTTAATCCCTCTAGCTTTCTTCGACTGGTGCCTAATGTGTAATTATATTGATTTTGTAGTCGTAAGAATGATGGCGATCAGAAAAAAAATTATGGTGATGTTGATGTTGATGGTGGGTGATAGTTGTATTATTCACTGGCAATATGGCCATTTAACGTATTAGTCACAGCATATATAACAATGTAGTAGGCTCAATTTCTGCCACTCACTAGGGTCCATGCTTTCCCCTCTCTCAGGGAGGAAAGCCAGGACCTAAGTGAGTGGCAGACATTGTGGAAATGTGGAAATACTAACACTTCACTCTGTGTTGATTCATGTTTAGTACTCTGCATTCTTTGGCTACTGAAAAAAGAGAGGTATGTTCATATACATGTACTATAGACTCTTTTGAGGAAATGAATTCGTGGGTAAAAAGATTTAATATGCATGTACTACTATGTTTCGTCTTGGTTCAAAACTGTACATGTACATCAACATGTCTTTATTTTAGACTAAAACATTTGCACCATTATTTTTAGAGTGCAGATGATGAAGGTTTTGAATCTCTGGAGACGAGCTCCAACTCATCAACTGCATCAGACCAAGCCTTGCCCACCCAGGGGAATGATGACATCTGGTCTGCTGCACTACAGCTGCCATCTCAGAAATATTACACTTGGGAGATAGAGGGAAGGTAAGCTGCTGGAATTGGGTTAAGTCTGTCATTTATGTTCGGAAACTTAAAGCAACCATGAAGGTACATGAAAATGGGGCCGAAAGAGTACTTAAAACAGTGATCTCTCTTGCTCCCTCGCTCTCTCGCTCCCTCGCTCTCGCTGTCTCGCTGTCTCGCTGTCTCGCTGTCTCGCTGTCTCGCTCTCTTGCTGTCTCGCTCTCTCACTCTCTCATTTTCCACCCTACAGGGGAGAGTAGGAGCAACAGCCACTTTGACTGTTCATTTCTTTAACCGTGAGGCTGTTGTTTAGATAAGTGGTTATCGATCATCCACCCCCCACCCAACCTTTAGATGTAGAAAGGCCACAACCCCAGAAGTTACATTCCCTACCCAACATGTAGATTATTTACAGTGTATAGATTATTTAACATCCTGGTCAAGTATTAATTATGTGGTGGTCAAGGAGACAGAGCCACTGCAGTGTTCTAGCTAGGTTTGCAACTTAAAAGGGTGGAAATTTTGCATATATATAACTTTTTAATTTGCATCTTATGAATATAAAAAATTTGTCAAGAGCTTTGATTCCTTCTCGCTGTAAAAGGTGAAATTCTACAGCATGTTTGGTGGGTCAAATACTGCGATAACTGCAAGAATTTGGCTGTCGGGAAATTTCTCTCGGCTTTTGAGATGCATAACCATACCAACAGCTTTAACATACTACAATCAACGTATGATAATGCAAAAAAAGGGGGGGGGGGGGGGAGGGTGAGTGATAAAAACACAGGGCGCTCAGCAGGGGAGGGAAAGAAAATGGCAGGGTGGAGCGCCCTTTCGTTTCAGCCTCGCCACAGTTGTAGATCATCTGAACTGAGTCAGATGTTGAGCACAAAGCCAGCATGATCTTTTCAGTTAGTTTAAGACTCTGGTTTGTGGTCCAGTCTAGGATTGGGACCTGCAAGGTTCCTTCTACTCAGCAGTCCATCTAGCTCTTGTCAATTGAGCTAACCAGGCGGCAGCTTTATTGCAGCCCTGTCAAACGTATTTGGAGCAGTAGGCGGATAAAAGGAGTAGAAGGCAGAAAGGGCCTTTTAGTGGGGTCAGGGACATTCTACCCCAAAATTTTGAAAATAACTGCAGCTTCAAATGGTTCTAACTGGGGCTCTTAAGGGGTAAACCCTGCTCCATTTTTTGAGGGCTTTTTATTTCAATCATCAGTTACCACCTGTAATCTGAGCGGGAAAAGCAAAGGTATTAGGCAAGTATTTCTTATTAACTACAGTAAGTGTTGAGTAGGTGGCAAATACTCCGCTGTAGGTGGCAAAATCACCGGCAGCAAGCACATTTTGACTGGGCTGTTTATGGCTAATTTGCGTTTATTCCAAGTTGTCCAAGGTGACCATTCAGTTCTCATCGCACTCTTTTTCACATGGTCTATTTTTGTTTTCAGGCATGAGCTGTTAAACGAGAGGCCTTATCTGTCAGAAGCAGGCCCTGTGGTATTTGACGCACTGTATGACACTGTGATTCGTCAAGTCTCGTACATTGTGAAGTCCCCCTCCTTAAGTAGAAACATGACCTGTTTGGAAACCCTGATTAAGGACTCTATCAATGTGCTAATAGGGGTGCCTTCTGGAACATTTCATCTGGACAAGGTAATAAACCAGCAATTAAAATAATTATTGAGGGGTTTTGTGTAAAACTATGATAATCGTAAGTGACGATTTTGGGGATTTTTTTTAAATTTGCTCCAAAATAGCTGATTTCTCATATTCAGGCTTGTTTTGTGTTGTAAACATTGCCCTGTATTTTTTTTGCTGTTTCGTGCTTAGTTTTCAAGAAAACACGTGCCTGCAATAATAATTATTGCAGGCACGTAATTGGCGTAAGCTGTTGCGGTGTCCCTGCCTGTTTTGTACCGTCTATATCTTTGTTTTGTTTGTGTATTAAGTTAGCAAAGCTAATAAAATAAAATAAAAATAAAATAAAAACACATTCATCCCAAATCTTCACTTAAGATCGTTTTGCATAGCACCCTTCAATTAGGAGTTGCAAGTCATTCCTCCTGGAAGAAACTTTAACCTGAACATGTAAATTGCAATAGTGATCAGCAGCTGATTTCTCCTTACAATGTCAGTACTTCATCAAACGTGTAAGTCAAGCGGAAAAGATTGGCAAGACTTCTCTTACATAATTTACATATTGCAAACGTTAGAACTAGTTACACCTGCTTATTCAATCATTGTGTATTTGCCTAGTCTTCCATCATGTTTGTAGCCACAAAAATAACCTATTTTCTCATTTTGATTGTCAGGTATCCCACTCTTTCAGAGTAAGTGACTACGTTCGCCTGTCTGGCACCTCACCTGAAATGCTTGGTGGCATCTTGGCTCGTCTGGCTGTCATGGGAACGGATTATATCCAACTCAACAAGTTTGCAACTCATCAGCGAGGACACACGGCTGGTCTTGTTTTACAAGCCTTCTTAGGAGCACTTCAAAACTATTTACAATGCTATAGGGCTACTGTCTTATCAGTGAATGGTAAATGATCATGACCACTTCATTCGGCTAAAAATTAAGCTGGTAGATGTAACACATGCAGCCTAGCAAAATGCAAAAAACTCTCATTGGCTTGTGAGCCTAAAGCAACCATTAATGCAAATATGAAACTTTTTTGGTATAAAACTGTACATGTATGTTTAACAAATGGTAAACGAATCGGCGTGCACTATTGAGTTATGGATGCACGCACAGGGTTGCTAAGCACGAGAGAAGCGTAAGAGTAACTCGAGGCGTAGCTGAGAGCGACTCTACAATCTTGGACAAAACTGTTGAGAAAATAATTTATAGCTTAGAAGCCTTTGTACGTGCAAACGGTGATCAACTGAGTTTCAAAGCCCCCCACCCCCCAATTCAATGTTGTCTGCGCCTCCTAACCGATTCCCTGACAAGGGCGGCTTCCCAACTTCAACATTGAAAAGGGGGAGGGGGGAAGGGAAGTTACTTTAGGGATATTGTTGACTCACACATATTGGAGAAGGATTTTTGGGCGCTAGAAGGCCTATTTTCTCAAGTAGTTTCGTCCGAGATTGTAGCTTCTTGAGTGCTTAGCATACCTCCCAAGTGCACCATAACTCAATAGTGCACACTGATACGTTTACCATTTGTTTTTTAACATAACATATAAGCATCATAGAGAAAGCAAAGTCCCATTTTATTGGATTAACTTACATGACCAAGAAAAACAGGCGCGCGAAACTTCATTCACAGAAATTGCAACGGCTTAATACTAAGGTAGACACTGACGATTAAAACGATACAAATTTTGTAAAATCTCGCCCAAAAAAATGAAATTTTAGTTTATAAACATTAGCGCATACATCAGCTATCACCAGCAGCGTTCACCCATGGGCAAATAGTAAATGGTTAATTAACCAATCAGAGCGCGCGTTTTTCTTAAGTTATGTTCACGGTACACCAAGATGGCGGTGATGACGTAACGTGCATAAGCCCTATAATGTTTTCAATTCTGCTACTTTCTTGTTGTCGTTGTCATCATCATAATCATCATCATCATCATCATCATAGGCTTTGCAAGGTCTTTGCATCACCCTCAGTGACTGTCATTTACTGTTTTCACTTTTCAGCTGCCTCGGTGCAGAGTCCTCTCAAGTTAACATTTGCTTTTGAGAAATTAGCACGCCAGTTGAGGTGGGTGACCATGACTAAAATAGTTAATTAATAGGGAGCTTTAGCGACGGCGACAACAGCAGCAAAAACAACAGAAAACAATAGGTTTAATAAACAAAACCAATCGCTGTGCACGTGCGTTTTGTTTGGGTACATTTCTTTGCCGTCCTCTGCAAAACAACAACCTGAAATGACCAATTATTCAAGGTTCTGTCGAGAATGACGAGAGCTCTTGACAGCGAATTTGTCTTTATATTTCTTTACTTCAAAGCCGTTCATAGTAATTTAGTTCTTGGACAGTTCGCTCGCATTTTACAAGTTTGACGAGTTGGAATAGTCGCGAAAGAGTTAAACTTACGAGAACTTTTATTCTGAAATGACGTTTTTGTTGCCGCTGCCGTCGTCATTGCTTAAAGAAGCTCGGTCACGATATTTTGAGTCATTATTGGAGACATAAAAAAAATGCATTTAAAAAATAGGAAACAGTGAAATAACGATTTGTCAGGGAAGATAAGCACCAAAGAGACAAGCATAAATGCAAATATGGCGAGGATGGTGAAGGATGGAGAAGATTGAAACGGATTACAAATGACCTTTTTGAAAAATTTAGGCTAAACTTTTCAAAACCCATAGACCGTCTTGCTGCTTGTATTGGTGTGGCTTTTTGCCATCTATTAACGTGCTAATATTGTGCTGATATAAATTAGTTTCCTTTGAAATGTTCTGAGATTTGGATTGTTTAGATTGTCGTAAGAACTGTAATAAAAATTCAGCAGGAATCTGTTTTCAACCTTTTTTTCCTCCGGTTGGAGGAGACTACGATATATAACAGTAGAACCCCGCTAACTCGAACTCGGTTAACTCGAACTCTCCGCTATCTTGAATTCAAACCAATTCCCATTGCCCAAGTTTTTCAGTCATTTACTATCGGCTAACTCAATCCCCGCTATCTCAAACTGTTTTTTGTTTCCCTTGGGAGTTCGAGTTAGCGGGGTAGTAGTCAGTAGGGAGTTAAAGAAACGAGGACGCGACGGCAACGAAAACGTCATTTCGAAATATATTTTCTCGTTATTGTAGCACTTTTGCGATTACAGTAAAAACCCGCAACTAAGAACCTACATTTTTGGGAAGTAGCCTAAACAGGTTCTTATATAAATGGTAGTTAACACAATTTTAGGCTACTTAGGTTCTTAAAATAGGTTCTTAATTCTGGAGAAAAGCAAATAAAACTCAGCTGCAAAACAAGATGGCTATTGGCCTATTTTCTATTTTCAATTAAAAAAAACTCATTTTTACAGTAATGAGAATCTGCTTTTTTCTTCAAATAGGATTCTTGCACTGCAGCTGTAATTTACTAAATATGATTTTAGAAAATAAGAACCTGTTTTCAATTTTTAGGCTAAATAGGTTCTTGTTTATAGGGGTATAAAATCCAAATTTTAGGCTAACAGGTTCTTAATTTTCAGGTTCTTAGTTGCGGGTTTTTACTGTATTCTAATTTGTTCAACTTGTAAAATGTCGGCGAACTATCCAGGAGCTAAATTTCTATGAACGGCGTTTAAGTAAAGAAAAAGAAAGAAAACCTAAAATTTGGCCATTTCACGTTGTTGTTTTGCAGAGGATGGCAGAGAAATGTATCAAAATGTAAAATGGACGTACAGAGCTATTGTTTTTGCTCATTAAACCTATTGTTTTTTGACGTTCTCGTTGACGTTCCCATCCTCGTTTCTTAAACACCCCAGTAGAGCCCCGCTAACTCGAACAAGGACGGTTGGCCTGCAATTGGTTCGACATTGACTTTTTCAATGGTTGTATTTCGTTATCTTACAGGTTTTTGGCAAATGTATGCATGTGCTCACAAGCTTTTAAAAAGGCCCCGGGTGATCCTAAAGTCAAGTTTCCCACAGTAAGTTACAAAATTTTTTTTTAGTTTCGTTCACTTTGGAAAAAAATCCCACTTGCGTTCATAGAGCGCTGTTTTCAGTGGAGTTTAATTCCCGCTAACTTTGGGCCTACTTTACTTCGCTCTGTGATTGGTTGGCAAAACTCACGCCACTTTCTCAACCAATGAGAAGCAAAGCCAAAACCAAAGAAACCATTTTCCCGCGCTTGACGCCGCCGGCGTAAAGCGCGGGAAAATGCTACGTTGCGTTGATTTCTGATTGGTTCATTACGCTGTTTAATCGCTTTTTGAGTAGTTGTTGTGGTTTTGGTTTTAGGACACAATTGAAAATTGCTCTTAATCCTTACAGCGCTTACCAGTCACACGCGCCCTCCAACGATTTTTTCCCATTTTTGGAAACTAAGTTTGGTGCCCGTCAATCAAATGTTTCCATGACAATATAGTCCTCGTTTCGTGTCAGTTTCACAGTCATGTTCAATCGTCGTTGTAATCAGGTATAATCGCTCAGTTATGACTGACAAAGTCGTTTCCAGTTTAATTCGTTGAGATGGAGGATTATGGAGGATTATTATGTCGAGACAACATGGTCTGCCTTGAATCACATAGCATGCAGAAACACTTTTTGGGAGCAAAAATTTTGTGAAGAAGGCGATTCGATTGTACGTAAACACTGGAGCCGTAAGCGATCCGCCAAAAGAGAAGATCAAAGAAACGATAAATATCAGATAGCTGAAAACGTTGGCCTCAGAAGACTCACAAAATGAGTCGAGTTGTGTGGAATTTGACTTTTTGTCAGCTTTTTACGGATGTAGATTATTTCAGCCGCAGAAATTCTTGTCATTCGTTATGCTATAAGATAATCCAGAGCTCTATCTTGACGAGTTGCAAGCGTGGTTGGAGTACGAGAGAGGTGAGGCGTATACAATACAAACCCTCAGCAGAACTATACGACAAATGGGATTGACAGTAAAAAAGGTACTGAAAGCCGCAAGAGATTTGCAGTCAAATGTTTGTAGTTCATCCTGCAATAAAGGTTATTATTTTAGTTCTCATGTTGTTGTAGTTGTACACTGTTCGTAAATTTGTAGCCTCAAATCATTGCCCGTGAGCAAGACGAACGAAAAGGCACAGAGTTCAGACGATTTACTTCTCAGTTTCAACCAGAACAGTATTTGTTTGTCGACGAGTCAAGTAAAGATGAAAGAGCAACTTAGATCGGCTCTGCGAGTAGTTCGTTTAAAAGAAACCCCGTTATTGTCATGGATACATTTGATTGACGTCCACCAAACCTTAGTTTTCGAAAAAGGAAAAAGCCGTTGGAGGACGCGTGTGACTGGTAACCGCTGTAAGACCTTTGAACGCCCTCATTGTAAAATATTGTACAAACCGTGGACTGCCCCTCCATGAAATAAAAGGACTGCTGAAATCGTAGGTTCGTTAACTTCTGTCGTGTAACGGCCATAAATATTTGGTGAGGAAAAGTTGTGGAGAGCCCTAGCTACTGTAGATATTGGGCAGATTTTCTACAAGGCGTTTATCCTGTTGTCAAGCTGGATCACTTTTTAAGCATTGCGGGTTTCATTTCAGGGTGTTAAACTGTTAACATACCTCTATCAACTGTGTTTGGAGCACTCAAGTTCCACGTTTTATCCAATCCTGCTGTCTCTACTGAAACACAGTGTCATGCCTTACATCATGTAAGTAACGGTTTTTTAGACAGTTAGCTGGTGCAGTAGAAGCTCGGGCTCCCGGGGGGTTACTCCCTATAATGGCCTATACGGGGAGGCTCCGCCCGAAAGGGGTACCTTTTTCACGCTTCAGGTATATGAAAGGGTAGGGATTTCACGAGTCGAAGTATATGAAAGGGTAGGGAAATCTGTCATTTAGGTATTTAAGAGGGCCTTTCACTAAAACATTTCGAACACACGTACCTTATGACTGTACTGTTTTAATTTATTGAACGCTAGAGAAGACCTCATTCTAAGGGCTAGAAAGGGAATGCAGTGCTCTTAAGTAGTTTTGTGAAAGAGGTACCATTTTCCAGTGGAACGTATACGGAAGGGGTACCTTTTCTGTCAAAAATGGTATATAAAAGGTTAAGGGGTCGGACCTCGAGGTGGAGCCTCCCCGTATTAATTTTTTAGTACCCCCCGGGCTTGGGCTTTCCAGATGCCACGCACCTCTCAGTAACCTCTTATTTCATTGGTTCTTATTACCACGCAGCTCCATTATTTCAGGGCTAGGGTCCATTGTTTCTGTTGTTTGTTTATTGTTTTCTTAGCCAATCCTGTGAACTGTTCCGAGAGCTGCGTGGCGCCTCGGCTTTCGGTTGTGTTTTGTGAAACGATGATGAAGTATATTGTTTGAAACTTCGAATTGAAATAAAGGTTCCTTCACAATTCATTTTTCTAGGCTCTGTAATAACCTCCCCATCTGGGGAGGGGCTAACAGTGTTTTTTGTTGATTTATTTGTTGTTGTTGTGGTCTGTCCATTGCAGGTTTGTTCAGACTTGGGTTTTCAAGGGTGTTTGTTGTGACACGTTTGGCGAGTTTATGATCGAAATGGATGAGCAGTATTTGGCTTACAGAGGTAAATCAGTACACCATATTTCGTTGAAAGATGAAAAACAGCACAGAATCGTAGCGCTTAGTATTCGTCGGGAAATGATGCTAGTCTCACCGTTTTCGCTGCAAACTCCAGTGTTCACTCCACAGTCTTTGCTAAGACTTAAGGCATCGTCCAAGTTTCACCGCAATTTCCCTGTAGGTTCAAGAAAACTGAACAAATTCAATTCTAACTGAAGTGTACAGAGCGGTTTCCAATTGAGTGTCGAAAGTTATTCTCTTTTATTTTGAATATGCTTCGATAGCTGTGATTGGTTAGCAAAACTCGCGCCACTCTCTCAACCAATAAGAAGTCAGACTACGATAATTTCTTCGGATTCTGATTGGCTCATCACGCTGCTTGCGTCTGTTCTGATAGGCCAGCATCATTGCTCTAGTTTTGGTGTTACGTCGCTCGTTTGACTCAGAAAGATTAATTGAATTCTCTTCAAACTAAATTATGGGAGTTTATTTAGTACATGTGCCTCAAAATTTTTTGCATTTCCTCAGACAAGCATTTTTGGACCAATGGTTTTGTTCTGGCTGGCCGTGACAAGCTTGACTGTGTTCCGTTATTCCTTGGTGAACAAGCAGATGATATATTTGTTTGTGGGAAAACTATCAACCTACTGAAGCTGTGTTGTCCCGAGGTACAAATCTTTTATTCTAATACTGTTATGTTTGGAATGTGGAAGTCCTTCAAGGTTGCCATGCACGGTCACCAAGTCAGGTAAATTCTAAATTTTACCTGAAAGTCAAGGAATTTTACTCTTGGTTAGCCACTAGGTTTGGGAAGGTGTTTCCTTCTTGGTAAAGGTCATGTTGTTTCAAAAGTTCCTGCAAAGGAATTGATTTCTGTGGCTCCATTGCTGGCTTTATTGCACAAGGATTTATCGTGGATGCTCAGTGAAAATTGGTTTGTGGTCAGTGACAAGTCAGGGAAAGCTGGGAATTTTTTTCTATTCCAGTGAGTGGCAACCCTGGTTCTTGTTTACAGTTACTTTTCCAGTTTTAAGTAAAATGGCGAAACGAACCAATCACTTGCTTACAGTCTTCGCATTCAGTGACATCACGGCTTTCCTGAGAGACAACCAATAATAGCATCACGAAACCATTGACCCGGCAATCAGGCCATAATCAGGTTCCGTCATTTGAGAGAGACGGCTGCAAGAGTACTGTTGCATGAGGTTGTTGGTGCATTCCATTTTATGTATCAGTCAATTCCAAAAGCGCTCATCAATCCCTCTCCGGGCAAACCCCCGGGCTTTTGACTTTTTGAAAAATTTTGATCAAATGCCTCGCTGTGTTTCCAGTTTAGACGGTCAAATGCCCCACCGCCAGGACCTCAAAAAGGGCAAATCAAGTATAAATCTGTAGCCAATCACTCGTTGCATGAAGCATTTTGGCACGGCCCTCGCTCATAATAAATATTGTAATCGAAAATCGCTTACCTTTGCAAACCAAATCCGAAAAATTGTGCACCAAAACTCTTTTCCCATCTCTTTTATCGGCACTCCAAACTTTGAATAAAGGCATATCAACCGTATATTTTGTAAACAACGGAAAACCTACGCGGAATCTTGAAGTGAAGGGAGCGAAGTGGCTCCCGTGGTGAATGAATGCAAACCCTTTAGCTCGCTACCGCCGACCAGTACGTGTTTAGCCGATAGTCAAATGCCCTACTGTGTGGGACACATTTCGGGTCAAATACTTGGGATATGCCCGGGGGATGGCGCTCTTGGAACTGACTGATACATTAGACCAAAGACTGAACCCGTAACTGATAGGCTAAATTCTCACGGTGCTGACCCATGAGGAGTTTAAAAAAGTTGATTTTGTCATAGCATTTTCTGTGTGATCCCGGTGTACCGCTCCCCAGGATGGAGGTGACGTTTTCAATGCGTCGGCTGAATAAACTTGAAGATGAGTGTAAACAGTACATGGCAACAATACAAGGAATGCACAGCCAGCTGCAACAACAGAGAGAAAATGAGGTACGGTCTTAAGGCCCTGGCAAACGAGGACACATTGTTGCGGACACATGTTTCCCTGTTTGACCGCGCGCGCAACATTTGTTGCGGACACAAAAAATGTTTCTGATGTTTTCCAGAAACATTTTGTGTCCGCAACAAATGTTTCCCAATTTGCGCAGCTTTTGAAACACAACGTTTTGTTTCGTGTCCCGCTCGTTTGCTCACGCAAGAAACACCATGAGCAACATTGTGTCCTCGTTTACCAGGGCCTTTACAAATCACACGCATATTCTACCATGTCCTCGATCTTTTAGGAAACAAGAATTTGTATCATAGCGAAATAGGTTTGCAGCTATGTGACTTGGAATTTTAGCAACGACGACAAAGAACAACAAAATTGAACTCGTTTATTTCGACAGAGGAAAGCTGTAGAGGATGAAAAACAACGAGCAATACTTGAAGAGCGGGAGAGAACAGAAAAAGCTTTGTCGGAAATAACAGGTAGGATAAAAAAAAAAAAAAAACATCGAAAACATCGAGTGGTTTCAACATCGAAGGCACTGAGTACTTTTCTAACTATGTGTCCAGTTTTGTTTGTCAAGTTCTCTTTTCGAATCAACAAATTCTTTGAAAAACATTGTGTTAAAAAAGTCTGTTTTTATTTTAACAGCTATCTGTGTCTTTATTTCACATACATATTTTCTTTGTTCGTAAGCAAACATCTTAGCATTTTCTCTTTTATCGTATTGTTTCAAAATTCTATATGCATGTATACTGGATTTTTATCCCTGTACTTGAACTTGAAAATGACCGTGGAACGGTCGAAACGTCGTTCCTTTTACTCCCTGATTTTTATATTAACTAAACGTTGTTTTGCTCATGGTATTGAAAACAATGTTGTTCTTCAACTTGTTTCCAACAGAGCTTATACAGAAAGCCAAGGATGCAGTTGAATTGAAAAAACGCGAGGACCTCAAGATGCTGAAGGAGCAGATGGAGGCCGCCTTTCAAGTAAGTCTGGTATCTCTTTGTTTTTGTTAAGAGCGGTTTTCACTGAGTGTCCTAGAGCGGTTTTCAATTGAGTGTCGAAAGTAATTCTGGTTTTACTTTGGTTTTGCATTGCTTCGCTCTGTGATTGGCCAAGAAAACTCGCACCACTTTCTCAACCAATGAGAAGCAAAACAATACCCAATCATGATTTGCACGCGCGTATTTTCCCGCGCTTTGCGTTGGCTACTTGTAATTGCTTCGTATTCTGATTGGCTCATTGCACTGCTTACTTCTGTTGTGATTGGTCAGAGTAATTGCGTTGGTTTTGGTTTTACGACACTCAATTGAAAAGCGCTCTAAAACCAAAACTAAAGCAATTACTCTGACCAATCACAACCGACGCAAACAGCGCGATGAACCAATCAGAATTCGAAGCAATTACATGTAGCCGGCATAAAGCGCGGGAAAATGCGCGCGTTCAAGTCACGATTGGTTTTGGTTCTACTTCTCATTGGTTGAGAAAGTGGCGCGAGTTTTGCCAACCAATCACAAGCGAAGTAAACAAAACCAGGACAAACAAGAATTACTTTCGACACTCAGCTGAAAACCGCTGTAATGAGGATTACAGTCATAAGTCGCTCAACCAAAAACAGATCGAGAGAATTTTTCTTTGGAGATAATGTTTGCAACTCTCTCGCTGTGAGATGGATTTCTACTAGTAACTCTGACGTACGTGATGAACAGTTTATAAAAGCCTTGGTAACAAAGCGGTTTTCAATTGAGTGTCCTCAGTAATTTGTGTTTGTTTCCTTTCGCACTGCTTCATTTTCTCTCTCTTTCTCAACACTTGAATTGCTCGTGTGCGTTTCCCCCTCTTTGAACCGGCTTAGTTGCATGAATTTACTTGGCTCTTTGTTCTTTCTGCGCAAATTGTGATTAGCCAGAGTAATAACTTTGGTTTGGTTGTACGACATTCAGTTGCAAACCGCAAGAAGGTTGAGTGCAGAGGAACCAAGATGAAGGTATAATGAATTATCATGGCGAGAGCAGCTCAAAGCAAAATTCATCGTTTAATCATTTTTTATCCTTGCCATCCCTATTGACAGACGATGGTAAATAGCTCTTAGTGCATTAACTCTTTTGTTAGCAAAACTGCACCATTCATATTGGGTTTTATCGTTGCGAAGACAGCTTGTAGTTTTTTTTAAAGTAAAGCTAGTAGCGTAGCTTTGCAGTACTAACACAATTCTTGACCACTTGTATCCTATGATGAATCGTAAGCATAAAGCATTGGCAAGAAAAGAAGAAAAGGAAGCCGATGCCAAATATCTGCAAGAGGCACAAAAGAGAGAGGTCACCACAGCTTCCATAGAAGATGAACTTAAACAGAAGGCGAGGTACATGTAACGTATGCATAGTTCTTCCCTTGACTTCTCTTAATTTTTTAAATTTATCGAAGGCCCGGTTCAAACGTCGAACTTCTCATGTGCCGAATCTAATGCATAAATTATTTCAATGTATTTTCGGAAAAACATCAAGAGTCACATTTAATTCGACGCATTTAATTCGACCTCTGAATCAACGTCGAATTTTAATTTATTTGGGTCGACCCAAATAGGCATTTGATTCGGCGCATGAAAAGTTCGACGTCTGAACTGGGCCGAAGTGATCCAAAATGGCGCGTTTGCTGTACAGCGAACTCCCTCAATACAGGGTGGATTTCTACTGTAGCGTAATTTTTACGTGCGCGGACGTAAACTTGAACTGGCTAGAGACGATGTATAGAAGGTCGCGCGTAAACGTAAAAGTTGAACTTCGCCCTCCTTTTACGTTTACGTGCGGCTTTTCACACACTGTCCCTATTTTATTTACGGACGTAAAGCCAGTTAAAATTTTCGTCCATACGCTCGTAAAAGATTACGCGACAGTGGAAATCCACCTTAAGGCGGACACCTTCACCTGGCCCAGGCCGAGTAAACCCATACTGTATTCTCTGTAATGGGAACTCCCTCTAAAGCGGACACCTCTCTAAGGATGACGCAAAGAGCTGATCCCAAGAGTGTCCACCTTAGAGGGAGTCCACTGTAGCTACCAATTATGGAGTACTCAAGTTTGTGTGTTGCGTAGTAACATCCAGCGAGCTGTCTTCTCCTTTGGGCGTATTAAAGCTAAAACGTTGTTAATATTGAGTTCTTTCCTTCAGGGAAGATCTGATCAAGTACTATGAAGAACTCACTCGTGAAGTTGAATATCGAGAGTTCCGTGCACAGTGGCGAATCCGCCGCAGAGAACTGACACTGCTAGGGCCCAGTTCCTGGCCCAAGAACAGGCGCGGTTAGAAAGCTTAAAAGAGCAAATGGCAAAAGTGTCTGGTACCCAAACTCCTAGCAAGTCAAAAGATTTAACTGTCGCGCAGCCTGGGGAAGACGCTGACAAAAAGGTTGCGTCTGATTCTGAAGTGCAGCGAACGCCTACTTCGCTCTCGGTTCCCAGTCCAAGTTTGGTATCACTTATCGCTAGTGGCGTGCGAACGGATGCTCTGTTGAGATCAGAGCAGCTAAAGAATACAGCTCAATCAACGGAATCAGATACAGCAACAATGAATACCCGTCAATCGGAAGGAGGCGAAACAGACGTCTGAGTGGTGGTGACAGTGTGCGCGATGATAATTCAAACAAACATCCTACAGAACTGACTTCTGCGGTACCTGTTTCTGATAACAGGACAAGAAAAACTTGGGATCGTCCCGATGAGAGCGTTGATCAGCTGGGAAAGCTTAAGGAGGAAGGCACTGGAAGAAAGACTTGGGAGACCCCAGATGGCGAGATAAAGATAGTTTCTTCTCTCCCAAAGTCGCATCCCTCAGATTCTTCAATTCAGTTCGCTATGTATGGTGAAAAACGGAAGAGCACTGACGAGGCGCAGACGTTAGGTCCTAACGCACGTGACGATAAATCATGCGCACCTCACGTCGCCGATTCTTCATTGCAAAACATTCTCTACCCCAACAATCCCTCAGTGGAAACACCAGGCCTGGATACTCAGTCCCCAAACTTGGTAACCCAGCCATCGGAGTCAGACGTAAGAGCCCTGGTGATGCATCACCCCTCAGACTCTTCGGCTCAAGACATTTTATACGGAGGCAGCTCAATTCCAACGTCTAATGCAGTTAGGACACCGTCCACGCAAGGCCATCCTTCGGATTCCTCCGCGCAGCATTTCTTGTACAGTGCCAGTGATTTGGAAGGAGCTAACATTGTAGCTCGTTCGTCAGACCATGGGCATCCTAGTGACTCGTCCGTGGGCAACTTCTTGTACCCCAGCTCCGTGGACACGCCCACCCCCCATAGTCCCCGTCTTTCCCAACACGGCCACCCATCTGATTCCCAATTTTCTAACTCTCAAGACGGTAGCAAAGCGCATATTTTACATCACAGTTCAAGATCAACATGGCAACATCCCTCAGATGCTTCCGTGCAGAAACTTCTTAGTGACATCAACATTCTGGGAGAGAGTCAACAAACCACCCGTGGGGCCCCTCCCCCCAGCGTAGCTCAAGATATTCTCTATCCTAGCCCTGACGAGCAAACAGAGACTTTTGACTCGCGCACTCGAGGCACCCCACCACAGAGTGTAGCCCAGGACATATTGTACCCAAAAGGGGAGGGGTCAGGGCAGATGCAACGAACGGTTCGCACTCGTGGGGGTCCTCCTTCGAGTGTTGTTCAAAACATTATGTACCCAAGCGGGGAGAGGACAGTAGGAAAGGAGCCGAGACTGTCAACACGTGGTCATGAGCCCGATGTGAAGATCACAAAGATTATGTATTATATCAAAGATGAAGAAGGTAAGTTTTCAACTTAACTAAAAATTGAAACTTTATTTGCTGCTGAACAACATTCCCAAAGACCAACGTAATTCCCTCAGAAAAACACTACTTAGAATAGCTTCAAATCACTCTTAATCATATACAGTCACATTTTCTCTTTATGTATAATTCTGATCTTTTTTAACTCACTAGGCTTAAACAGCTGGAGATTGACTCGAAAACATTCCAGTTACTTCAGTTTCCAGGCTCTAAATCGTTACATACAATGTAATGATAGAGAAGAGCAAAATAAAGTTGTTGTTGTTGCTGTTTGAAAAGTTGGTAATGCGTTGAAAAATGTCAAGAAATGCCAATGTCAGTCACTATTTTCTCGGTGGATCTTCTCACGAACGTGCGCGACACTTTAGAATTCCACTCCTTCAAAGATTCATGCCTCCGGCTCTCTGTGAGGTTTGTTACAACAGCGACGTCTTTGCACTTCTATTAGCTCAGGGCATATATTGTTGCAGCTATTGTGCCACATCATTCGCATCATTCTAAAGTCGGTTATTTAGTCAAGGAATCCACAAAACCACGTGTTTAAGATGGCTGACACCTGTTTCCAGCACTTTTGCTTTGATTGATCATTACTACCAATATTTATATCTTGTTGCCTTTATAGTGGTAACAAACAATACACCATTTTGCTAATGATCAGTTCCTGGTGAATTGTGGGTAGATCCAGTCCTTTGTGGGAGCAAACGGCCATTTTAGGACGTATTTTGAAATTGTAATTTTGACCTTTCGCCCCACAGAGGACTGGATCTACCCTCAATTCACCAGGAACTCGTAATTAGCAAAATGGTGTATTACCCAATCTTTGAGAAAGATTTTTGTCGACGTGATATGTTACCACAACAACAGTACAACCTGTTAGAAACACCCACAATTTTATAGCCTCTGATCTTGTGCGTTTACCTCCTCAGGTAAAACAGAATTGGAACCACGGTCGAAGCAGTTAGAGTTTGAGGATGTGTGGCTGGCATCTCAAGTGGAACCGCTGCAGGACAACTTCGATTTATTGGGTACAGTAACATTTTAAAGATAGCTTGGATACTTTTCATGATCACACTGTTGGGCATGATCAGCCTCAATAGCTACGACCAGTTGCGAAAATACTTGAGACGCTGTACCTTATTTGGGCTGTAATAATGTCTCCATGATCTTGCACTTTCCATCTCCCTTTCCCCTCGTATCAAAGTTGCTAGCAGTGCAACACCATGCTCGAAACTCAGTGGATGCACAACTTTGAAGGAGGGGGAGGGAGGGGTGAATGAATGAATGATACTTTATTTCAATAAGGTGTATAATTACTCGGGATACTGTAAGTATACAGAGTTATAAAATGTGTTAGATTTCAGACTTTTTTTCTTTTTCTTTTCTTTTTTTTCCCTGTGCAGCAAAATGCACAATACAATTACGTTCCGGTGTTTTGATTGGCCAATGCACAATAGCAAGCACGTGGCGGTGTGTTCATTGGTTAAAGCGAACCACATAGTCCAAAGATCGAAAGGCTAATATCACGCGACAGTTGTGTTGAAGTTATGTAAATTCATCGTGTTTGAGTTGTGAAGCTAGATATTTTAATACAGCACAGTGTGCACAGGTTTGCCGAGTTTTAAGAAAAAGTTGGAAGCCTCACACGTGTAGTGCTTAGTGCTTATCGGCTAATCGACATCACAAGTCGAATTCGAATGCTGCGACAGTTCTATATTTAGAAAAATTGCAGATTTGCACAAAGTTGTTTTCGTAATGTGATACCTTCCATTTAATACGTGACCGCAAGTGAACACTCAAGGTTAAATAATCCACTTCGACCGCCGGAACAAATTTTCCTGCTCATATCTTTGATAAGTTGTGAAGCTAGATTTTAATACTGTCCTCGTGAAAAGGTTTGCCGAATTTAAGATAAGGTTGGAAGCCTCGCACGTGCTGTGAGTATCGACTCGAATTCGAACGTTGTGACAGTTCTATATTTGTGAATGATATATGAAATGAATCATATATGAACTGCGGAAATGAAATCAAATGAAGAATGATCCTCGCAGTTATGAACGCAATTTATGCAATTGCGAAAAGAAGCCTGAAAAAAAATTCAGGACTTCAACGGGGTTTGAACCCGTGACCTCGCGATTTACCGGTGCGATGCTCTAACCAACTGAGCTATGAAGCCACTGACGTTGGGAGCAGGTCAATTGTAGGTTCATATTTTCCCGTGAAAGAAATGAGTGTGAATGATATATGAAATGAATCATATATGAACTGCGGAAATGAAATCAAATGAAGAATGATCCTCGCAGTTATGAACGCAATTTATGCAATTACGAAAAGAAGCCTGAAAAAAAATTCAGGACTTCAACGGGGTTTGAACCCGTGACCTCGCGATTTACCGGTGCGATGCTCTAACCAACTGAGCTATGAAGCCACTGACGTTGGGAGCAGGTCAATTGTAGGTTCATATTTTCCCGTGAAAGAAATGAGTGTGAATGATATATGAAATGAATCATATATGAACTGCGGAAATGAAATCAAATGAAGAATGATCCTCGCAGTTATGAACGCAATTTATGCAATTGCGAAAAGAAGCCTTTTTTCAGGCTTCTTTTCGCAATTGCATAAATTGCGTTCATAACTGCGAGGATCATTCTTCATTTGAGTTCTATATTTAGAAAATCGCAAAGTTGTTGTGATGTAATTTGATCCGGATGATATCACAACTCAATCGCTGTGACAGTTCTATATTTAGAGACAAGTTTGCGAATTTTTGGTTTTCACGTGACGTCAGAAAGAAACTAAACTTAAACAATTAGATTTTTTACCTTCATCAGGTAAATGACATTTTAAGGATATATCTGCTGGCCTGTTTTCAGCCAAGTAACACGCTTTCTTTTGAAAATAGAGCAGTTTGGATTTCGAGTTCTTTTTACAATGCGTGACATCTGGATTGCTTCTGAGAAACATGTCACATACACGGAAACGTTTCGCCTTGTGTTTTCGAGTTTTTAATATCCAATATGTTAAGAGAAGTGTCTATGCGAATGTTTTCAAGCTTAGCAGAGAGAAAAAATGTTTTGAGAGAGCCAAAGTAAACTCCAGATGTTGCCACTTAATTTAGAAGTAAACAACAACAGCTGACATCGAATATGGATGGCAACTCTCAAAACAGTTTAACGGACTTTGCTCGTACGTGAACAAAAAGGCCTTATGTGAACCCAATAGCAAACCACTAGCCGGATAGTTTTCGAGAATCAGAAAGCGTGCGTCCGACTTCTGCAGCACAAAAGTATCCCGAGTTAAAGCTCATAGAGCGTCTTGTTACAGTGAAGACTGTTGTCTCCCTTATGGCCCTATGAAACTAATTATAACAACTTCGCAACTAAAATACAAGGATACTAAAATACTAAATATTAAAATGCTAAAAGGCTAAGATGCTGTAATACTAAAATGTTATAATATTCTGTCAATTTGAAAGCTGTCAGACGTAAATTTACACATGATAAAATCGAAGTAACTTCTTTTAAATTTCTTTGCATTTGAAAAGCAGACAAAGTCATTATCACTAGTAACATTCCACAGATTTCCACAGATTTCTCACCAACAGCGATTATAGGGAAAAAAAACCTTTTTTATTGGGATTGTCTTTGCGACTGGTTGTAGAACCATCTTGTGCAGGAAAGTACTGCTCAACAGCTTTCATTTGAATTATCACACTTTGGAGTTTCACTTAATCGTCACTGCAGATAATTTCACTGCACTGAATTTTTAACTGGAATGTGTCGAGTTACTTGCCCTCGGTATGAAAATGTCAACTTTTTGCCTGTAAATTTATTATTTCAGACGAGAAACCGTCGCCCAACTTGCTTCAAGGTGCTTTGGGTTCCTTCCCATCTACACAAGGTAAAATACAAATATGATGACTCTAACTAATTTAAAGTTTAAAAGTTTTGACGATCTGATATTAGCTACTGTACTTCCTTTGTTTTGATCGAGAGAGGACTCATTAGTGAGCAAGAGTTTCTCTCGTGGTAATGAGAGAATTATGCGTCTCTCATGACTTGTTTTCTGTGTGGTTTTCAAGATCAAAACTGGGGAATTGTGCGAGAACCATGAAGGGAGTTCCTCGTCATACTCCAACCCCCCGCCCCGCTGCGATAGTCTTGGAGCTTACCACGGGAGGTGCTCGCCATTACAAACCAATATGGCGACAGGTATACCGAATGTTTGATCGCGACAATCGCACGGCAAAATAGCGGACTGTGAACAATCAAACGGGGGGAAGAAGGGAATTACATAGCCAACGTCAAAATGTAGAGAGTTCTGTGGACTACAAACTACTGCTAGTCCCTTTCTTGGTAGTGAAGAAAACAAGCCAGACACGAGCATTCGAACTCGGAAAATATCTTGACAAGGGAAGAGCAGGAGAGAAGCGTATCACCAGATCTCCCATCATACACAGCAAGACTTGAGCTTGGAAAACAGCCTCGCCTCTAGTTCGATCATAAGAAAGAAGTTAAACTAATAGCACCATCTAATGGCACGTTAGGCTCCACTGTGTAATGTTTTCTTCCCGGCAGATTCTGACGACGAGGATACAGACGCGGCGCAGTTGATGTCACTTCCTGTTTTACTGCAGAGATCTGTCATGGCACCAGTTCTTGCTCAGTGAGTTGTGCCTTTCTAACATATCGATGTTTTTCAGCAGTTGTTCAAAGCACGATTAAGCTAATGCCGGGTTAGAGTGAAATTTGAGTCCAGTTTAGTTACTGTTCAATAAAAACATTTCCAAAAGATTTTCACCCTTAACCCTTTAACCCTAAGGGGTCTCCCTTACAAGTAAAATCGTCTGGCGTTAGACAGAGTAAAATCTATAAGTCACTCTTAGGGAGTAAAGGGTTAACTTTTGACTGGAATTTAATTTTACTTTAAGCGTAAAATATGATTTGCAAAACCTTCTTAACGAGCGAGATGAAAACTTCGGTTAACGTACGCTCCTACAGTGTAATCCTGGGTTAGCGTTAATCAGCTTATGAACAACCAGGCCCAGGCTGTTTGCTTTTACACTGGGTTCTATATTATAAAAACATCAAAGACAGAAAGGGAAGAAAGGCTACAGTTTATTTAGGCTACTTTTCAGACGTCAAATATTAGGTCACATTTAGCCAGCGGACAAACATTGTTCCCTGTATTCGCCCTCATCCTTTTCCCTGCGCACCCAAACCCAAGAGTGCTCCCTCGCTGGCCGTTCTGTCCTCTCCTTTTCGGTCTATCCTGGATGTGTTTCCCCGCACATTCGATGAAGCTTTGAATGCAAGAGGACATGGGAGGTTTTCCCCCTCCCCTCTAGCCTTTCCCGCTTCTCTCCTTGGTCACTTCCTTCTCGTCCCGTTTCCTCTCCTCTTCCCATATCTTCAGCTCCCCATCCCCCCCTTTCAACCATTCGCGTTTTTCATATGGGTTAGTGAATAGAAAGCAAGTGATTTCAGAACTACTGCCCTGCAGGTGCTGTAATAAGCTCGCACCCAAGTCCCGGTGGTGTGAACTGACCACGGGAAGTCTGGGTTCAAGATAAGCGTCATCGTGAAGGGAGAGGATTTAGTTGACTGCTCTATGTTGCAGGGTAGCCTTGGTAAATTCGGCAATCGTGGCATACTTCATAGATGATCTACAGATCAACAAACACTTCAACCTGTTCAAGAAATTGCTGTTCATGGAAGACGGCGAGTTTTCTCTCTCACTTTCAAACCAGCTGTTTGAGAAGGTACTCGATAACTTGATTACAAGCTAGCAAAACATTGAATATTAGAGGTAAAGGAACGCACAACTTGACACCTTTCATTTGCATCATCTTTTTAGCTTGCCTCAGGGGTGTCCCCACGGGAGATGTGTTCTGCTACAGTGATGAATGGCATTGTCGGAAAGGCTCTTCAGTTGTCCGTCTATTCTGACATCACAGAGCATGCGCACAACCTTGCCTTTGCTCTCAAATCCCTACCTGATATCTTCAAACCAAACGGTGAGTCCACAAACACAATCTGTGAGTCCACACATGTTCGTTCGTTCGTTCGTTCGTTCATCCGTCCGACAGTCAGCCAGTCAGTCAGTCAGTCAGTCAGTCAATCAGTCAGTCAGTCATTCAGTCAATTATTTAGTTATTTATTTATTTATTTATTTATTTATTTATTTATTTATTACATTTTTTCTCAATATGTGGCTTTTTCAGAAATGGGAACATTGGACTTTCTGGAGTTGCGTTACAGAGTGGACTGGCCCCTCAACATCGTCATCACTGAAAAGTCAGTTGTTAGATACAACAAAGTAAGTTTTGCATGTCTATGATAGACGAAGAATAAATGTTAATTTTGGTCTTTCCGAGAGAAACTTTAAAGACCAAAGTGAGGCTTGATCTTTCAAAGAATGACGGAACTGCATGTCCGCAGTAGAGCTTGTGTTTTCGTTCGCTTTGGTTTTGCTTTACTTTGCTCTGTGATTAGTTGGCAAAACTCGAACTACTTTCTCAACTAATGAGAGGCCAAGCCGAAGCCAATCTTAACTTGCTCGCGAGTATTTTCCCGCGCTTGACGCCGGCTGCATGTAATTACGTCGAATTCTGATTGGCTCATTACTGATTGGCTGTTTACGTCTGATCACAATAGAGCGCTTTTCAATTGAGTGTCGTAAAACCAAAACCAAAGCAATTACTTTGACCAATCACATCAGAAGTAAGTAGTGCAATGAGCCAATCAGAATACGAAGCAGTTACATGCAGCCGGTGCAAAGCGCAGGAAAATACGCGCGTGCAAGTCACGATTGGTTTTGGCTTTGCTTCTCATTGGTTGAGAAAGTGGCGCGAGTTTTCCTGGCCAATCACAGAGCGAAACAATGCAAAACTAATGCAATACGTGAATTACTTTTTCGACATTCAATTGAAAACCGCTCTGATTGCTTTGGTTTTGGTTTTACGGCACTCAGTTGGAAACCGCTTAGCTTCAACCAAGTTTTCCAGAAACACGAAGAACCTGTGCTCCCGTTTCTTTCGAAAATAACCCTTACTAAGTAGCCCTCTGTCTAGAGAATTACATATTAAACACGGCTAATCAAACTGTGCGTTGCTTAAGGTTATAACACCAACTGTATTTCGCTGCATGCATGGCCTTTTCGGTCATTTTGTTGTTGTTGTTATTTTCACAGATTTTCTCGTTTATGCTGCGGTTAAAACGACTTTCGTGGGTTCTACGGGATATTTGGTTTCATTTGAAGTACATCGGTGAGATTTTCAGTTTAGTTGCTGTTAATAACCTTTGTTGTACTGCTATTATTTCTGACGTGTTGGTGGGAAGATTAGTCAATCATTATTGCTTTAATAATTTGTGTTTGTGGTGATGTTTCAAGCCCTAGTCAAGCCCAAAAGACCCCTCCACATAGCAATTTTTGACGCGATTTTAACGACGTATAAACTAGAGCTTTTCAAGCACAGCTTGAAGCGAGGTAGATTGTTTAAGTGCTGTATGACAGCGAGCAAAATAGTCCCATTTTTCGGGCGAAATGTGCCCTACGTTACACAGAACCATCATTCAGGAAGAGGCGACAAACATGTATCTTTGAACAAGACCCAACTTTCTGTGAGAGCGACGATAGAGGTCTGCGAGAACCCATTCACTCTTAAAGCAGCGTTCGTGCTACTTCTTGAAGTCCCTGAAAAGCCCTGGAATTAAATTCTAAATTTCAAGGGCGCTTGAAAAGCCCTTGAAAAGAAGAATTTCTGCTGAAAGTGCTTGAAAATAAAAAAAAAACTCCTTGAATTTTTGTTCGGATGGGAAATAATATAGGATTAAGAAAGTCGGTAAATTTATGTTCCATTTGATATCTGGATGAACTTTTTTAAATGTGCAATCGACCAATGAAAACATTTCAAAACATAGTGCAAGTCAAAGTAAACTTGCTATGAACACTCCTTGAAAACTCAGTTTTTGGTGCTTGAATACTCTGTGAATACTCCTTGAATTTCATGTCCAAAAACCAGCACGAACTATGTTAAAGATTCTCACAAGATTTTTGGCATTGCAGCCTGCTCCCGTAACGCAGCAATGTCGCCACAACTTCGTCAGCTGCAGTTGTTCAGGTAGGTTATTATAACTTTGCACTCTTAACGAAGAACGCTTCGAGAAAGGGCCGTAAAAGGGCAATCATAGAAAGTCAATCTTCAGAATATCACTCACAGACATTTCAGCCTTAGTTGCAGTAGAACAGCACAATGAACAGAGCCACCTGTACAGAAAGCCAGTAAAACCCAGTGGTTTTAATAAGCACCGACGTCCGACGAAAAGCGTCGGCTACTTCGATCAGAGACGTCGAACGATTCTTTATTTTTACTTTAATACCGTCGCCTACTCTACTCCAACTCGCTGCCTACTTCAAATTTTATTGAAAACCCCCTGAGAACCACCTTACGAAGGTGTTACTCACTAACTTTCATTTCACTGATTGCACTTTGGAATTTCATCTACAGTCCCCAAACGTAGAACCAACTTTTGCATCTAAGTGAACAGCACCACGGAAGAAAATTTGAACATTTGGCTACATTTTAGGCTTCCGTCCATTAAGCCAAAAGGCAGATCCATCTTATACCGACAGCACAACAACACCACCACACTTTAACGTATTTTGTGGGGCTGCAACGATACGCCGGTGCACCGCGATATTTCTTGTCACGATACGAATATCGATATGTGAATAGCATATAGCGGTATTACGATACAATAAAATGCTACACATACGCAATGAAAAGTTGCTGTCATAATGAGTCCTTACCCAAGTTCTTCATTTTAGCCATGGTATAGCGATTTATTAAACAAATACAAAAGCCAAATATAATTATCCTTCTTGGATCGCATTTGCGTGCCACTTATTATTCAAGATGGCGCGCATTTGAGTGCCACTTCAGTATTATTCAAGATGGCGGACAAACAAATTCGAAAGGTTATTTGGTCACTTGTCACATGGAGTAATGTATAGTATCGTGGTATTTGTTTCGAGTTACGTATCGTATCGTGAGAATGTGTATCGTTGCAGCCTTAGTATTTGTGACCGGGATACAAGCGTTAGAGAGTGCAACAATGTCTCTGGGAAGCTTAGTAGTCGGACAAATGTGAACTAAGGGATGTAAGGTAGAATTTTGCTAATTCTTGACGAAGGTCTTCCTATTTTACCT